>CAMOHE010046626.1:0-65449 GCA_946598075.1 Artocarpus hirsutus | reverse complement strand
TGTATAGTTAATTATTATACACATTAATAATTATGTAAGGTTTATTATTATTGTTGTAATAACAATGACAATAATAATAATATCAGTTATTAAAATAATAGTGAATAAGAAGAAGAAGAAGAGCATTGATGGGGTCCACAAACGCTGATTTATTTCTAAGATTCGGACCCATAAATAGCTCTTTATAAGAAGTAGTTCGTGAAGCACAAAATTGTGCTAAGTTTGGAATTTAAATTAAATTAACTTTCAGATAGTCAATTTAATTTACAAAACTTTTACAAATTACAACTATTGTTTTTAAAATGAAATTTGAAGTTTATAGTATGAGAATTTTTAATAAAAAGTATATGTTATAAATTTTAAAATTTTAAAAGTTAAAAATACATAAATAAATCAAATAGTTATATTGAGCAAAGTTTTAAATACATAATATCTTTCTTAGAATACATACTTACATATACATATACCCATGTATAAATATAGACACAGTTGTGAAAATAGTTAATCATTGATTTTGAAGACAAATGTATCAAAGTTTACTGTTTCAAAATTTAATCACAAAATCCATATAGTATGGATAAATTTATGAAAATGATTTCTATGTCAAAATGAATATTTTAGCAACACAATAATACAACAAGAGAATTGAAAATTTATGTGATTGTCTTCAAAGTGCAAGTAAGTTATAGATTTTATAAGTACAATTATATTTACAAAAAATTTAAGTTTACGGATCAAATTTGATCTGCATGACACAACACAGTTTAGACTGTGTAGATACAAAGTTGTCTATAAATACAAAAAAAAAAAAAACAGCCAATCAAAGCTGCTCACACACTCTCTCTCTCTACTTTCTCTCTCTACATTTTCTCTCTCTCTCTCCTCAAGATCCGGTCAAGATTCCGGCGTCTGTTTTCGACACCTCCCACACCAATGGAAAGCTCTCATCGAGCCGAGTCCAACGGTGTGCCATGCCGCCCAAAACGCCACCAGAGGAAGCCACACGCGTCGGTTGAAGCCGTCGAAAAATGCAATCTTTCCGACGTGATATCTTCTCCGTCCGAGCTTCGATCGACACGATCTTGGTGTCAACGGACTCAGAATGAAGAGACGAAGAGAATGACACCGATATTGCAGCTCAATTTTGGCTGGAGGAGCTTCGCTGGAGCCACCGTACTTCCACTGCCGCGCCACCCCTCGATGCCGCCGTTTACGACGGCGTTGTGACACACCGCCGCCACCATTAGCCTCAGACTGCCATGGGGAATCTTTCCCCTCAATCAATTTCAACGAGCCAAGGCTACACGACGGAGATCGGAGAGCACCACCGCCAACCACCGTGTGGGAGATGGATCTCACCGTTCCCCACCAAATTGTGCCAAATTGATGGCACCAAATCATTCAGAGGGAGTAAAGGAAGAAAACCCATGCCTCAATTGCTTGAAATCGCCACCGTTCGCCGAAAAATGAAGCCACCATTGCCGTGTGCAATCCGCCGCCATAAAGGGTCATGATTTCTTCAAATCCGATGGCTTCAACCCAAATTAATTGAGGGGAAATGCTCAGAGGAGAACGGGTAGCAAAAGCCTTCAGCCAATTTCGGGTTTCCATGGCCGGAAAACCATGATCGGAGTCTCCATTTTTGTCATCAATGTCGAGCTCCGACCTGCTATGTTAGAGATAGAATTAGGCAAAATTGACACCGCCATTGGACTCAGAAGGGTCGATTTAGGGGGGGGTAGGCTCGAGCTCAGCCACCAACGGAGTCCAGTCAACGCCGGTCAAGCTCGGTCAACGCCCGGTCAACGACGACTTTGGGTTTTTGTGATCCAGACCTCCGATCGACGATCCGAGACCGTCTCCTAACTCGTTTCAACGCTCTGAACGTGATGGTGACCTCCGTTCGAGCAAATTCTACTCCGATGAAAATCATCTGGTACCGACTGCACGCAGATCGAGGCAGCCTAGACTGCAGTAAAGTAGTCCAAAATGATGTTTTCAGCAATAATAAATCTCCATGGAGCTTTCCTAGCCATCCACGGCTACTCGAGGAGCACTGCTGAGGATGCTGCGCAGACTACAGATACAGCGATATGCAACTGGACCCGCTCAGTTCGGAGTCCAGGTAAGTAGGAATCTCGCCTACAGTATGAATAATTTTAAAAGTAAATTAATTTTAAATATTTTCATAAATTTATGAAAATACATGATCAGTGATTTATTACACTGTTATATGTTATGATGTGATATGTTATTTTATGACATGATGTGAAATGCCAAGATTCGATAGTAAGAATCCATTCTAAGAAATTAAAAAAAAAATTATTCCAAAATTCTATACTTTATTAATAAGTATGTTTAAGTTTACGATCATGTTTAAGTCAAGTGACGGCCACGTAAGGGAGGGTCGTCACAACAAGAGATGTAACCATTGGGTTAAAGAGGCTCCGAGCCTGTTGAGGTAGGAGCTAATACAAGAGCAAGAAGGAGTTAGGAGCTAGTATGCAAGTGTTAGAAAATGATATGTAGTGAAATTTTAAAAAAATGTTAAAATCAAAGTCTTTTTCAAATAACAAGTTTGACATGCTAAATACATAAATTAACAAAAAGATCTTACATACCTCTTCGATAAACTAAACAAGTAGAATCCACAACTAAAGAAAAACGTTCCAGAAGAGCCTCAAGCAATTGGTCTTCCTTGCTATTCTCTTTCCATGATCGAAATGCAAGTGGTCGCACATCATATAATTTTTCCTCCTGTGACTTCTCCTTCCAACTACTTGAGAAAACCAAAAGCTAAAGTTCTAGATGTTAAACACTAGCTCTCTAGGAGTTTCAGAGTTTCTTTTACTAGAATCCTCTCTTTATACTTCTCAAATGATCTAAGGACCAATTAAAAATAGTTCCCTTTATATAGTGGTCAAATTTAGGTTTAATCCCTATCAGATTATGCTTCAAAATTTGAATTTGGATCAACTTTTAATCAAAAACGCGTAACATGATTATCGTACGGTCGGCCTATCGAACTGGTGGCACCGGCATGCTGACCGAGCAATAATCTGAAAATCTTAGAATATCTTATTTCACGTGGGAATCTTAGATAGAGCCTTAGGTTTAATTCAAATAACCCAACAGAGAAGTTATCTGATCAAAACAGTCATATACAGGTAATCTGATATCAAATATAATATTATCAAAATAATTCAACATATTTATCTAAAATCAATTTACAAAATTAATTTAACCAATAGACCAACATAAATTATTAAATCCAATCTATCAAATTTCAGCCAATATGTAGGAAAAACATATCATATCGTTACATGAATTATTATGAGCTAGCAAAAGGGAGCTAATAGACATATATAGATCAAGTTCTTATAATTGTAACATAACATATCCCATATATATATATATATATATTATAATTATCAACTCTAATGCTATTCCGCTAAAAGCGTAGAGCTACACTCTCGAACTATATAAAATTACAAAGCTCCAATAAGCTAATCGTCCATGACATATCATAATGTGTAACATCCTTATAGGATATTTATAATCGACTTAAGGATAAATTTCATTTTGCTTTCCCGATTATTTTTATCTTATGTCCATTATCTCACCATTAAAATACTTACTTCCACAAATAGTATACCATCGGTTACACTATATATCCAAATGGTTGAGTGTTCTAGTTTTTCAATTACAAGATAATGCCTATAAGAGAATATCAATAACCCTACAAAGAGCTATGGATTCTATATCCATGAATAACGAGTCTACGTAAATCAAGAGTCATGTCTCCAACGTATCGGTATGCGTACCTTCATTTAATTTAGGATGCTACCTTTTGGTACATCAAAATACACAAGTCAAAAATACAAGCCTATTCATTCATTTCAGCGTTAAGATACAATACATATAATTGTCTAAAGTGAATTGATTTAAACAAATGGAATTATTAATCAAACTAATTCAACATTTTTTGTCTCGATCCAATATATCGTCACCAATGACAATATACTAACGTTTTTACTCATAGAGTCCCACTTTGATGATCAAGAAAGTCATCTCTTGTTAGGGATGAGGACAATTAACAATTCTAACATGAATAAAGCACCCAACTTTATTCCCTTGATTGCGGACCTTATCATTTAGACTATCACATTTAAGATTCATGTCGTCTACATAATCAGTCTATCATATGCTCGATCTTAAAAGTTTATAATGACAGTTTTAGACTTTTATTTGCTTATTATATATTCGACAAAAATGAACATAAAGATAACAACATTTGGTATATGAATAATAATAAACTCTTTTTTAATTAAATGTCACCAAAAACTTATTGCATCATTTAATTATTAGGGAACTTAGTCTAGCAATCTCCCACTTTCCCTAAGTGAGTAAATATGACATGTTTCGCATCCCTATAGCCTCTACGTGCTTCTTAAAAACTCTTGTCGGTAGTGTCTTCTTAAAAGGATCAAGTATATTGTCCTCAGATGCAATCTTGCATACTGCAAACATGTCCACCCTAAATGAAGTCCTTTATCACATTATACTTCTAATGTATATGTTTATTGTTCTTGTGAAATCTTGATTCTTTAGCATTAGCTTTCAGTGCAATGGTATCACAATATAGCGACATCGCCTTATCCATAACAAGAACTACCTCAAGATCCCCAAGGAACTTGCGGAGCCACACAGCTTCTTTCGAAGCTTCACTAGCTGCCTTATACTCCACGTCTATCATTAAATCTGAAATGCAATCTTACTTGACACTTCTCCAAGCAATGGTGCCTCCTCCCAAAGTAAACATAGAACTTAAAATCGATCTTCTTGAATCTAAACGGGATTGGAAATCCAAATTAGTGTATTAAAGAAGTGTTAGATCCTCACCAGATTACACTACTATATAACCTCTAGCCTTTTCAGGTATTTGAAAATATACTTAATCATAACCCAATGGTTTGGTTTTAGATCCGATTGAAATCGACTCATTATCATGACTGCATAACATATGTCTAGTCGTGTGCAAAGCGTAACATATATGAGACTACCTACTGTTGAAGCACAAGGCACTGTCTTCATATATTCTCTTTCTTCATCATATATTGTAGAGTCATTCTTAGAAAGAGTAATTCTAAACCTAGATGGTTGCCCTCTTTTCTTGGAATTCTGTATTGCATACTTTTGGAGAATTTTATCTATGTAGGTAGCCCACGGTAAAGCTATCATTTTGTTCTCTTTATCTCGAAAGATTTGGAATTCTGCATTACATAAGGATCCTTATCATGTTCAACCGGTTCAGCCAAGTAAGCTTCACCATTGAACATATACCTCTTGGTTTGACACCCGATCCTCCCACTACGTCGAAGCTCCTTAGGTTGTTCGGTCAGTTTTTCTACATTTATCATATTGGTTTCTACCGAAACCCCCAAAGTGATTGAATCATTTGTTAACTCTTCAACTACCACTCTACTATGAAGCTTAAGTCGTTCATGTAACTTTCCTTGATGAAAGCCACATTTGTTGAAACTACGGTTTTATTTTCTTTTGGGTTATAAAAATAACCCCCTTTAGTCCCATTTGGAAACAAACATACACACATCCAAACGTGCTTCTAACTTATTCGCTTCCTTGTCCAAGACATGAACAAGACATCCCTATATGCGAGTATTATTTAAGGATGTCTTCATATCTGTCCACAACTCGTGAGGAGTCTTAGAAACCTATTTTGAAGTCACATTGTTCAAAAGTTAACATGCGGTTTGTAGTGCATATCCCCAAAAAGATAAAGATAACATCAAATAACTCATCATAGACCTAACCATGTCCAACAAAGCTATATTCCTTCTCTCAGCCACGTCATTCTGCTTAAAAATGCCTGGCGTAGTCAAATTGGATAAAGTCTCATTATCTAATAAGTACCTTAAGAAATCATCAAAAAGGTATTCTCCACCTTGATTGGATCAAAGTGCGTTTATGGGTTTACTTAATTGCTTCTTCGCTTTAACTTGAAACTCCCTAAATTTGTCAAAAGTTTCACTCTTATAATGCATTAGGTAGACATACCCATATCTCACATAATCATCAATAAAAGTGACAATACACTCGTACCCTCCTTGTGCCTTGATGTTCATAGGACCACAAACATCACTATGCACAAGTTCTAGAACCTCTTTGGCTCAATTGCCCTTAGACCCAAATGGTCTTTTGGTCATTTTATCTTCCAAAGAAGTTTCACATTGTGGTATAGATTCTACCTCTAAATGACTTAAAGGTCCATCCCTTACAAGCCTTTGAATCTTATTCAAGTTAATGTGACCTAATCACAAATGCCAAAGATAATTCTTATTAGAGTGAGAAGTTTTAAGTCTTTTAGAGTTGTCATCAATCTCAGTGTTAAGCAATGAGTTTGTAATACCTGTCATTTTTCATGTAACAGTTAATGATAGATATATAACGGCGTTAAGTAATTTCTTTATGATATAATGTTACTGACTACTTTATTTTGAGTATGTTGATAGATGACAGTCATGTGGAATTGTGAGTATGCTGATAGATGACAATCACATGAAATTAATATGCTCAGGATGTTCATGTCAAAAGTGATAATAAGCTTAAAGTATTTATTTTTTTTTAAGAGATTTCAACTTGCCCTAAATTTATAATCTTTATAATGCTCTAGAGTTATGTATGCTCTAAGTTATATTCTTGATAATGACATGAATGTTGTTGCATATTTTCTTATTTTTATAATATTAATGATGTCATGATAATTACATGTGTAATAACATTTTTAGGTCATAGAGTAAATATTATTGTTGTGTAAAAAAAATTGTATATTTTAATTATATTATATTATATTTTAATATATTTATAATATAATATAATATATTAATATTCTACATGTTAATATTATTATTATTTATATTGTAATATGTTTATATTATATTATATATTATTATATTATGTTATAGATATATTATGTTATATGTATAATTGGCAATTGCCATGTAAAAAAGAGAAACGGCAGTAGCCGTAAGAAAAGAAAGGAAAAAAAAGAAAAAAGAAACTGAATTAGATTAGGATTAGGGTTTCAGTCTCCATATAAAATCTATATAAAGACCTCTTGTTAGTAACCCTAGACTCATACTTCATTCCTTCCTCATTGATTGGTTTCATACTTGGTTTTCTTTGGCTTCATCAAGATTTCTAATCTTCCTAATTTATTCATCTTGGTAAGTGTATCAATTACTTAACATGTTTGTTTGATGTTTTGGTGTATTGTGTTAGTCTTATAATTATTACTATCATCACATGGATTCTTATATTGTGTGCATTTCATGTCAATTGTTGATTGAAAAGAGTTGATGCTTTGGTTGTTTTGATTAACTTCTCATTAAACCCTAGATTGGATATATCATATAATTTGATATTTTGTTATGTAGATCTTTATGGGTATATTTTATTAGCAATTGGTATCATGTTAATTATGTGTTTACAATTTTAATTGAGGTTTTATTGGGTTATGAATTGGTATTGAATTTTTTTGATGCCTTAAGCTTACATTTCATACAAACACCAGATAGCCATAGTATTTTAGTAATTTTTGATTCTGTATTTCTCCTTTTATATTTTTCTTATATTTTTCTCAAATATAAGACATCTTAAGCTTTCTTTTAGCTTTTGAATCGCTTGAATTGGAGTTTTTATTAAATAGTTATGATTTTTTGAAGTTAACACTAAAAGCTGTACAATTTAACACAGACCTAAAATTTAGATTGAAATTCGATGAATTTTTCTTCATGCAAATTATTGTAAAAATATGCATGTATTATATCCAATTCTTTGTTTCTGAGTCTAGTTTCTAATGCCATTAGTTTTAACTAATTTGGTGTTAAGATGAAATTATTATGAATTTTAAGTGAAAAAAGGTCATTCTGCCTACTATTGGGAATTATGCCCTAAATTCATAAATTGTGATTTTGTGTTTCTTAATATTATTGCATGACAAGGTGATGTTCAATGATAGTATGAGATGTTTACAGGCTGTCATAAAAATTTTAGAGTCAAAGAAATTTTATTTTAATTATTTGAGTATGATGAACATGTGTTGCTCACTACCCTATGTGTTTAAGGTTCATTTTGTTTTTGAATTCTAATACATGTTTTGAATTGTTGAAAATTTATTTGAGGCTAATTTTCAGATATATTATAGTTTTAGGTGTCTATTACATGTAGGATTTGTATGGAATTATTTTGTGAAATAGATATTTTAATATATGAATGTTAGATAGGATTATTCACTGCCCAACTATGACTGGCAGATTTTATGCTATGAAGTATGTGACTTGTTTTGGTTATCAAATAGAATTTTTATGACCAACCAAAAATCATGATATTATGTTTATATATTAGCTTTGTCCCTCTAGAGTCTCATTCTTTAATTGTGTGTGAATTGTAAGTTATTGAATTATGAATATATAAGGGCCAGGCAAGTATTAGTATTGCAGTTTTTGCATGAATATTTATAAGTTAGTAAGTGTATGTATGTTTTTGTAATTCTTGAGACGGAATTATGAGTAATGTCATATGGTTTTGGACGATTTTATAAGAATGAAATTTATTTTTATTTGTATATGGATGTATGACATGAGCACACCAAGAAATGAGCATATCGAGACCGCGGCGATGTCATCTAAGATGAGGTTTAAGTAAGCAAGTCAAATGCCTACATTCTCACCTATAACATGATAAAAGTTTACAAAAAAGCTTTGAGAATATGTTTTATGATAATTTTTAAGTTTGTTTTTACATGTTGTTTTCTCATGAAAACTCTTGTTGTAACAAGGAAGTTTAACGCATGTATCACTTAATTAAGCATTGCACACCCTCTGTTTATGTTTATGTTTATGATGTCCCCCAAGGTGGACTTATCATGTTTGGTTTGGAATAAGTTACCCCTCTCCTCTCATGATGGCGCGGCTACGATGTTTATGTTTATGATACAACACTTGGACCCCGAAAGATAAAATGAATGACGTTTTAATATTGAAGTGTAAATGCAAAAATATGTTCTATATAAACTTATGCCTCGTGCACTACTATGATTATGATTATGATATTATGTAATGATTTTTTTTGAAATGTTTTATGCTGTGAGATAAGAAAGTGTACCTACTAAGCTTATACTTGTTTAGTTTTATATCATGTTGTAGATAAAAGTAAAAGGCATATGGAAAAGTTGGAGGACGGAGACGGGCGTGTGTGCTAAGAATATTGGATTGGAAATGGAATCATGCCAAAAAAAAAAATTTATGCATGTTTTTCCTAGAATATCTATTTAAGTATAAGTATTTTATTTGAATTGTTTATCTCTAAATTATGATAATAACGGTAAAAGTAATGATAATTTTGACGCTCATAAAAGGGCGTTATAGTTATGGTATTAGAGCAAGTTTTCATTTCTAATACACATTACCACACATCAATCCAAGTCCTTCAAGTAAGTGTATTTTAAGCTAATTGTATGAATGTAAGTTTGATGATAAGTATAAGATTTAGTTGTTTGATGATAAGTGGCCTAATGTATAATTCAGTAGTGACATCCTATCTCTTTCCCGTAATTAGAGGTTCCTTCCTAAGCTTGTGATTCTTTTTGAAAGAACTCAAAACCAATGGTCATGGTTAGATCAATTATATGGTGGAATTTGACTCAAGGAACAAAACAATATGAAGGAACAAAATGTGGAAAGAAAGTATTGAACTTCCTTTATGGAGAATAAGATTCTAATCGTAAGTTAATGGAAATTAAGATATAGAATGACAAAAATGAATTTGCATGACTATGAGGATTTGGAAGTCTTCTATCATTTAAGAAATAATGTGACATAAAAGGCTAGAGTTGTCGATATTAAGAGCAAATATGCCTATGATAAATTCCTGCTGATGCAACCCATAAAATAATCATAAGTGGGCTAGACTAATTTGGAATACGAAGTGCTAGAAGGAGATACTAATTTCTTGAGGTAATACGAGAGAGTTTAGGAATCCGATGATATGGTGTGTAGCATAGTTTAAGTGATGATCTTTTGGGTCAACTAGAAATATTGCTAAGTCAAGGAATTTGTAACTTAACTTATTTTAGTTTACATATACTTTCATGTGGAAATAGCAATAGTTTTTACTACTGATACAAGATGTTTGGAAGAGTTAATTTGACAATGATTTTGAGGATATATATAGTTTGATTTTAAAGGAATTCATTAATAGATGTGCTTTATAATTTGAGTGTTAAACATGAAATATGAGCATGTATATTATTGGATGAGGTAATTGTCTGTATGTAAATTATTGGAGTTGCTAGTGGATTTTATTACTATTGAAAAGGAAAGAAAGGGATTTGAAATCTAAGTTACTTCATGGTTAGGAGTGGACCCATTGTATTCTAATGGAAATCAAGTTAGTCGGACAACATGTTATAGTAATCTATTATTGGATGAATGATATGCGATAATAAGTTGATGAATTTTCTTGAGGTTAGAATACGAACCATGATGTTAATATTTGTAGGACTAAAGAATTGGGATGGTGTTGAAGTAAGTATTATGATGAAAAGAGAGTAAGGACAATGCAATGATATGAAAGTAGAAAGAAATAAGGAACCTATAAGACAGGGATTCACTACGACAACACCCTCTGGGAAATGATGATGTCTATGCATTAATTGCGTATAGTTCCTTTACAAATTACAAAAAGAGAACTCTTCATCGATCGTATTGTAATCAACGTATATGACTATGATTTGGTTCTCAGGATGAATTTCCTAAGTGAGTATAATGTTTTATTGAACGCCAAAGACAAAAGATGATTCTTCATCCGAAAGGTGAATTTTCATCCAAAAAGTGAAGAAAGATTCATATTCATGGGAGAGTCAAGAAGAAACTAAATATGTTTTTGTCAGCTGTGAAGGCAAGAAAGCTATTAGCAAGTGGCTATATGAGTTATTCAGTGAACATCATAGATAAAAGTCAAGAAGAAAGACAAAAATTGAAGATGTTCTAGAGGTTCAAGAATTTCCGAAGGTAATTTCCAAATGACCTACCAAGCTTACCTCCGAATAGAGAAATTGAACTTTGAGATCGAGCTCACTCTAGACACCGATACAATTTCCAAGGAACCGTATAGAATGGCCCCAGCTGAACTGAAAAGAGTTGCACTCCGAACTAAAGGAACTTCTTGATAAAGGTTTCATCCGACCTAATCACTCACCATGGGGAGCACTAGTTTTGATTATAAAGAGGAAGGATAGTTCCATGAGATTATGCATCCACTATTAGGAGCTGAACAATGTGACGATCAAGAACAAGTACCCATTGCTTAAATTGATGATTTGTTCGAACAACTCAAAGGCGTGTCTGTATACTCGAAGATAGATTTACGATCGGGATATCATCAGTCGAAGATAATAGAAGGAGATATTTTTAAGACAGCCCTTTAGATCAAGATATGGTAATGAATTTGTGGTTATACCTTTGGTTTAACTAATGCACCAATAGCCTTTATGGACCTAATGAATCACGTATTCAAGGCTTATCCCGATGAATTTGTTATAGTGTTTATCGATGATATTTTGGTGTATTCGAAGAGTCGGGAAGAGTATACTAAGCACTTGGGGATTGTGCTAGAGACCTTGAAGAGACGTAAGATGTATGCAAGGTTTAATAAGTGTGAGTTTTGCTTGATAACATATCTTTCTTGGCTTATATGCATCAAAGGATGGAATAATGGTGGATCATTCTATAGTTGAAGCTGTTTTAAATTAGAAGCAACTAAAGAATGCAAGTAAGATAAGAAATTTCTTAGGATTAGTTAGTTATTATCAAAAGTTTGTAGAAGATTTCTCTAGGATAGCGACTCCCTTCATAAACCTAACATGTAAAGGAAAGAGTTGAATGGATAGATGTATGCGAGAAGGACTTTCAAGAATTGAAAGAAAAGTTAATGATAATTCTATTCTTGGTTACTTCAGAAAGGAATGATGGATTCATGACTTACAGCGATGCTTCTATGATGGACCTTGGCATTGTATTGATGCAGACTGATAGAGTGATCACTTATGCCCTTAGACAACTAAAGGATTACGAGATGAACTATCTCACTCACGACCTTGAGTTGGCAGTAGTGGTTTTCACGCTAAAGATCTAGAGGCACTATTTTATGGAGTCCAATGTAAGACCTTCACCGATTATCAAAGTTTAAAGTATTTCTACACCTAGAAGGACCGAATATAAGGCAGCAGAGATGGTTAGAACTAGTAAATAAGTTTAATTGTAAAATCTTGTATCATCTAAGAAAGACGAATTGGATAGTTGATGCTTTAAGTAGGGACATTATTGTAGCATTGATGCCATTGCAATCGAGGTCCCAACCTCTAAGGAAAGAAATTATAGTCTTTGATTTAGAACTTATGATAGGAGAACTCTCAGCATTGACTGATGAGATTTGAAGTAATTGAAATAAAGACATAAGTCTAGCAATGATCAAGTGAAAAATAAAGGAAGGAAGATGTGAGGAATTTTGAGTTATTGATGATGGAACATTATGTCTCAAAGATTTCTTACTTGTTTTCAATGTTAATGGTTTAAGGAAAGGATATAGATTTATGATACTCACTTATTCAATTCAACCAGGTGTGACAAAGATGTACAACGAGTTAAGGATTAGTTTCTAGTGGTTTGGAGTAAAGCATAATGTTACAAGGTATGTAAAGAAATGTTTGACATGCTAGCAAGTTAAAGTTGAACACCAACTACCTGGTGGCAAATTGAAGTCAATACAGACACCAAAATGAAAATAGAAAGAAATTTCAATGGATTTCATCACAAGATTGCTAAGAACTACAAATGGATTTGGGGCTATTTAGGTCAGTATTGATCAACTAACAAAGACAGCACACCTAATTCCCATCAAAATCAATCACTCTATGGAGCGGGTAGTAGAACTTTATGTCAAAGAAGTAATGAGACTTCATGGAATTTCTAAGCCTATCATTTATGATCATGACGGCAGGTTCACGTGCAAATTTTGAGAAAGTATACAATCGACAATGTGAACTAGGTTACACTTAAGCATAGCTTTTTCACCCTCAAATTGATGGCCAAATAGAGAAGAGGAATTTGAGTTTAGAGGATATGCTTCGTGCTTGTACCCTTTGTTACAAGACTAGATAGGGTAAAATGTTTCCATTAGCAAAATTGGCTTATAACAATGGCAATTAGGCGACAATAAGAATGACACCTTACGAGGCTTTATATGGACGAAAATGTAGTATGTTGACCCGAAGCTGGTGAAAAGAAAAAGATGGATAGCGATGATAATGAGAAGACTGATTTTGTTAACAAGACTTTTAAGATGATAAAGTTGATACGAAAGAGAATAAATACCGTTTAAAGCTATCAGAAGTGTTGTGTTGATGAAAGATGAAAAAAGAGTTATGAAATAAGAAGTGTTGTGCTAGCGAAATCACAAGGTCGAAGAAGCTACATGGGAACGTGAAGATGAAATAAGAGCCAAGTATACGTAACTATTCTAAGTTTTGAGGACTAAACTTTTATAAGGTGGGGGGGAATGTAACACCTGCTATTTTTCATGTAATGGTTAATAATAGATATATAACGACGCTAAGTAATTTCTTTATGATATAATGCTACTGACCATTTTATTTTGAGTATGATAATAGGTGACGGTCACGTAGAATTAATATGGTCAAGATGTTCATGTCAAAAGTGAGAATAAGCTTAAAGTATTTATTGCTTTTTTTAAGAGTTTTTAACTTGCCCTAAATTATAATCTTTATAATACTCTAGAGTTATGTATGCTCTAAAGTTATATTTTTGATGATGGCATGAATGTTGTTACATATTTTCTTATTTTTATAATATTAATGATATCATGATAATTACACGTGTAATAATATTTTTACGTCATAGAGTAAATATTATTGTCATGTATAAACAATTATATATTTTAATTATATTATATTATATTATATTATATTTTAATATATTTATAATATATTATATTATATTATATTATATTATATATTACCCATAACGTTTATATTATATTATATTATATTCTACAAGTTAATATTATTATTATTTATATTATAATATGTTTATATTATATTATGTTAAATATTATATTATATTATATTATATTATATTATGTTATATGTATAAACAGCAATTGCCGTGTAAAAAAGAGAAACAGCAGTAGCCGTGAGAAAAGAAAAGAAAAAAAGGAAACTGAATTAGATTAGATTAGGGTTTTAGTCTTTATATATAATTGATATAAAGACCTCTTGTTAGTAACCCTAGACTCACACTTCATTCCTACCTCATTGATTGGTTACATGCTTGGTTTTCTTTGACTTCATCAAGATTTCTAATCTTCCTAATTTTATTCATCTTGGTAAGTGTATCAATTATTTAACATGTTTGTTTGATGTTTTGGTGTATTGTGTTAGTCTTAGAATTATTACTATCATCACATGGATTCTTTTATTATATGTATTTCATGTCAATTGGTGATTGAAAAGAGTTTATGCTTTGGTTGTTTTGATTAACTTCTCATTAAACACTAGATTAGAGATATCATATATTTTGATATTTTGTTATATAGATCTTTATGCGTATATTTAATTAGCAATTGATATCATGTTAATTATGTGTTTACAATTTTAATTGAGGGTTTATTCGGTTATGAATTGGTATTGAATTTTTTTGAGGCCTTAAGCCTACTTTTCATACAAACACCTAACAGTTATCGTGTTTCAGTAATTTTTGATTCTGTATTTCTCTGTTTATATTTTTATTATTTTTTTCTCAAATACTAGACATCTTAAGCTTTCTTTGGCTTTTGAATCGCTTGAATCGGAGTCTTAATTAAATAGTTATGATTTTTCAAAATTGACCCTGAAAGCTATGTAGTTTTATACGAACTTGAAATTTAGACTAGAGTTTAAGGACTTTTTCTTGATGCAAATTATTGTCAAAATATGCATGTAATATATTAAATTCTTTGTTTCTGAGTCTAGTTTCTGATGCCACTAGTTTTAAATAATTTGATGTTAAGATGAAATAATTATGAATTTTTAAGTGAACAAATGTCATTCTGCCTACTATTGGGAATTATGTCCTAAATTCATAAATTGTGATTTTGTGTTTCTTGATGTTATTGCATGACAAGGTGATGTTGAATGATAGTATGAGATGTTTATAGGTTGCCATAAAAATTTTAGAGTCAAAGAAATTTTATTTTAATTATTTGAGTATAATGAACATGTGTTGCTCACAGCCCTATGTGTTTAAGGTTTCTTTTGTTTTTGAATTCTAATGCATGTTTTGAATTGTTGAAAATTTATTTGAAGTTAATTTTTGGATATATTATAGTTTTAGGCCTCTATTACATGCAAGATTTTTGTGGAATTATTTTGTGAAATAGATATTTTATTATATGAATGTTAGATAGGATTCTTCACTGTCCAACTATTGCTGGCAGATTTTATGCTATGAAGTGTGTGACTTGTTTTGGTTATCAAATGGAATTTTTATGACCAATGAAAAATCATGATATTATAATTTATGTTAGCTTTGTCCCTCTAGAGTCTCATGCTTTACCTATTTGTGAATTGTGAGTTATTGAATTATGAATACATAAGGGTAAGGCAGGTATTAGTATTGCAGTTTTTGCATGAATATTTATAAGTTAGTAAAGTGTATGTGTGTTTTTGTAATTCTTAAGACGGAAGTGTGAATAATGTCATATGGTTTTAGATTATTCCATAAGAATGAAATTTATTTTTATTTGTATATGGATGTATGACATGAACACACCAAGAAGTTAGCATATCGAGACAGCAGCGACATCATCTAAGATGAGGTTTAAGTAAGCAAGTCAAGTAAGTACATTCTTACTTACAACATGATAAAAGTTTACAAAAAGTTTTGAGAATATGTTTTATGATAATTTTTAAGTTTGTTTTTACATGTTGTTTTCTCATGAAAACTCTTGTTGCAACAAGGAAGTTTAATGAATGTTTCAATGATGAGGCATGTTAAAAGTATATCTACATAAATGTATCACTTAATTAAGTGTTTTACACCCTATGTTTATGTTTATGCTTATGTTTATGATGTCCCCCAAGGTGGACTTGTCATATTTGATTTGGGATTAGCTACCCCTCTCCACTCATGACGGCTCACCTACAATGTTTACGTTTATGGTGTAACACTTAGGCCCCAAAAGATAAAATGAATGCTGTTTTAATATAGAAGTGTAAATGCAAAGACATGTTCTATATAAACTTGTGCTTCATGCACTGCTATGATTATGATTATGACATTATGTAGTGATTTTGCTTTTGAAATGTTTTATGTTGTGAGATAAGAAAGTGTACTTACTAAGCTTATGCTTATTTTGTTTTATATCATGTTGTAGACAGAGGTAAAAGGCATATGGAATAGCTGGACGACAGAGACAAGCATGTGTGCTAAGAGTGTTGGATTGGAAATGGAATCTTGCAAAAAAAAAATTTATGCATGTTTTTCTTAGGATATCTGTTTGAGTATAAATATTTTATTTGAATTGTTTATCTCTAAATTATGATAATAATGAAAAAAGTAACGATTATTGTGACATCCGTAAGGGGGCATTATAGAGTTCATCTTAGGTTTGATCAAATATAGGTTGTTTTGCATCCATCCACTACAGATAAAAGATTTTTTTTTACAATTCACTTTATTATTAATAGAAACTATACAAGAGTATTTAAATAAACAAGCGACAAAAATTAAATTCCTTTTAAGTTTAAGAACATAAAAACAATCTCTGAAAACTAAACTCCTTTAACCATCAAAATAAAGATGTACGTCTCCCACTACTTCAACCAATACTAAGGATCCATCGTCCATCTGAAGTGCAAAGTGCTCATATAGCAGACTTCTCGTTTCCTTGAACCCCTATAGAGAAACACAAATATGATTAGTCTCACCAGAATCTACGACCCAAGTGTCATATCATTCCTCAACTAAACAAGTCTCAATAGCTAGAAGTTCGTATTTACCTCTTTTAGATTAAAAGTCCTTGCAATTCTTTTTTATGTGCCCAACCTTCCGATTAGACATGTACACGCTAAGAACTAAAAATGTAATATTTTTGGAGATATTTTTATTAATAAAGAATTTATTTATTATTTATACACTAAATATTGTCCTCTTTACATTCATATTTGTTGAATGTATGATAAGCAAACAAAAGTCTGAGACTATGGGTCTAAGCCTTTAAGAATTGGGTATATGATGGATAGATTATGCAAAAGACATGATTCTTAATGTGACGGTCTAAATCATAAGATCTACAAGCGAGGGAATAAAGTTGGGTGCTTTATTAATGCAAAGATTGTTATGTTGTCTATATCCCTAACGGGAGATGGATTATCTTGGCCATCGGAGGAGGACTCCGCGGATAGAAACATTGGTCTATTGTCATGGTTGATGATGCATTGGATTAGGACATAAAGTGAATTGATTTGGATTAATAATTCTGTCTTGACAAATCGATTCACTTTAGACAATCATTTGCATTGTATCTTAATCCCAAGATGAATAGTGGGCTCATTGTCTTGACCTATGACTTTTGATGTACCAAAGGGTGATATCTACATTTTATGTTGGTACATATGCTAGTACGCTGGAGGCATGACTCTTGATAGCGTAGACCTATTATTCATAGATATAAAACCCATAGTTCCTTTTCAAGAGTAGTTAATATCCTCTTATATGCGTTATCCTATAATTGCAAAATTGGAGCGCTCAACCATTTGAATACATAGGTGTAACCAAAAGGTATATTGTCTTTGGATGGTAAGTTTTCTGATAGTAAGATAATGGAACGTAAGATAAAAATAATCAGGAAGGTTAGACAAAATTTACCTTTAAGCTGATTATGGATAATACTATGAGGTTTTGATACACTATAATATGTCATAGAGACTTGACTATACGTGCTTTGTAATTCTTTCGAGAGTGCAGCTCTAAGCTTTTAGTGGAGTAGCGTTGGTGTTGATAATTATGAAATGTATATTTAGGATATTGGGTTTCATAGTTATTAAGAGCTTGAACTATATAGGTCCATCAGGTCCCCTTTGCTAGCTCATAACAAATCATGTAACGATACGGCATGTTTTTCCAATAATTGGTGACTTGTATCAAATTTTCAGATTGGCTGAAAATTTGATATGATCAGATAATTCATGTCTGTTTATCAGTTGAATTAATTTTGTGAAAATTAATTCAAGATAAACTTATTGAATTATCAGGATCAAATAATTTAAGTATGTTTATCGGTTGGATTAATTTTGAATAAATTAATTCAAGATAAACTTGTTGAATTATTAAGAATATTTATTTTCCTAGAGATTATCTAGATATGACTGTTTTAATCAGATAACTTATCTATTGGATTATTTGAATTAAAACTAAGGCTCTATCCTAAGAATCTTGGCTGGGAAATAAAAGATTCGCAGGGATCATTTATCGTAAGTTCGGTAGGCCAGTCTTTAGGTTCGGCCTACCGATGGAGTAAATTTGGCAGGCCGATCTGCCAATTCGGCCTGTTGACTGAGCGATAAATAGATAACAGGCTTTCACATGGATTTTATTAGATATTGATTTTGATTTGAATTTTTGAGGGCTTATTTGATAAGGACTAACCCCTAGGCCCAACCTCTATAAAAAGGAGAGTGGGACTAATTGTTGTTAAGATCAATTGAGAGATTAAGAGTGAGACTTTACTGGTAAGACTCTAAAACTCCCTATGATCTATTGTTCACACATCATGAACTATAGCTTTGGCTTTTTTCAATTGGTTGGAATAAGAGTCACCAGTGGAAGAGCTATACAAGTGTGCCCACACACACAATAGTTGTGGATAGAGAAAGCAAAGAAAGCTAGTTAATTAAGGTCCTTCTATAATGTCTTTTCTCTTCATCAATTGTGGGAGCTTTTTGGCGAATAAGGTTAGTAAAATCTGGTTAATTTGTGCATATAACATGTCAAACTTTTGTTTTAGAAAATACTTTGGTATAAAAATTTTCAAATTTTGCTACATAATATTTTTTCTAATAATTGGTATTAGAGACATGGTTTTTGCATAAATTTATGAGTTTGTGATCATGTTATATGTATAAATTATGTGATCCTGATCTCTCCTATGATTGAATTTAATTTTTTAAAGAGTTTGCACTCTAGGGTTTCTATATATTTATATGTTGCCATGGATTATATGGTGAATATTTATTAATTAATTATGATCGATTAAATTATTTTTTAATTATTAATTAATTTATACTAGTTTTGGTTCCTTAGAAGTTAGAATGTGCATCTAGGTTTTTCATGTAATTAGATGGCAGACTATCATCTCCATCGAGGAATTATTATTTAATTTTAAATTTGTAAGAATTTTGTTATTAAATAATCATTCAAAGAAGACGAATCTAAAAGACAAATCTAAAATGGATGATAGCATTCCATAGCTATTTTTAAAGTCTCTAATTTTATGTTTTTGAATTGTTGAAAATAAAATTGAAAAACTACATAAAACTATATCTTCTAGAAAAACATGATTTTTGCTCAGTCGACATGCCTAACCCTCCAGTTTGGCAGGCCAATGGTCATAGATCAGCATGCCAGACATGAGGTTCGGCAAGCCATCCACGGGGCAAAAATCTGGTGGCTCTAGCGGTAGGTCAAACCTTTTTGTTCAATAGGCTAATCTGTCATAATCAGTAGGCCGACCTAAAAAAGATCGGCAAGCTAGAGGGTCACGATCGGTAGACCGATCATACAAATCGACATGCCGGTAGAGAGCTGTGATTTTTCAAGAAAAGGTGCATTTTTTGTTTAGTTTTGATTTTGTTTTTGGGACAATTCTAAGAAACATTAAATTTAGATATCACCGAAAATATGGAGTATTTGATCTATGCGAGATTGAAGACTTGAAAATAGACATTACATGAAGATGGATACAATTTGAAGATTCAAGGATGAAGAATAGACAATATGTTTCTATTATTCTCTTGTAATCCTTATTTCATTTCTCTAAGGTGGAACCATAATATTACGGTTATTTATTATTTTGCTTGTGGCTTTGTATGATTGCTTTCTTTGTTTGCATTATAATATGATTTACCATGTATATTGATAACATGTCATATAGAATAGGGAGTGCCATTCATTCAAAAATTATTTATGCATGTTTATAAAATAAAACCTTGATTTCAAAAGATTGAGTGGGAGAAGGTTTTCGAAGAGAGGACCTATGGCCTCCATCGTTGGTCCATAGGTAGCACATGGTGGTTCCGACTCCTAGGAAGGGACTTCATCATATACCAGGTTAGATTTCTAAGAAGATAAGGTATTTTAGCATGATTTATGGTTGCACACCCCTAGGTGGTGATTGTAAATCATGGATAAAATATTAAAACGATGGTTATACACTCATATTAATTTTATTATTAACTTCCCCTAAGAGCTCTGTTAATAAAATTAATGGCCAAAGAAGCGATTATTAATATATGCTGGATCATACGGGTCTTGAATGACATATATTAATTAGGAGGGGATCTGTGTTCTTGATTGAATTTGGCAAGACTCCCCTAGGAGCTTGTTGAATTCTGAGTTGGGAATTATTGTTGTAAGGTTGTGATATTTTCAAGGTTTT
Organism: Artocarpus hirsutus; assembly: GCA_946598075.1. Lineage (NCBI taxonomy): Eukaryota > Viridiplantae > Streptophyta > Magnoliopsida > Rosales > Moraceae > Artocarpus > Artocarpus hirsutus. The sequence continues at coordinate 44,656 of CAMOHE010046626.1, read as the reverse complement.
GACATATAAACACATTTGTATATTTTACATGATTGCGTTATCTTACTAAACTATTATGATATGTTTGCTTATGTTTGGTATATGATTCTTTATTGTAGATTAAAAAAGTCTAAAAACGCTTTATCATCGATTCTTGACAAAAACCAATTAATCGGTAAGAATTTTAATGATTGAAAACGGAACCTAAATATCGTCTTATTCTTTGAGAAACTGACATTTATGTTAACCACACCGTGTCCTCCTAAACCTATGGGGAATCCATTAATGAGCAAATCCAAGCATATCATCGCTGGATAGATGCTAACGATTAGGTCCGCTGTTATATTATGACTAGCATGAATAACATGCTGTGGGCTCAACCTAAAGATTATGAGACTACTAAGCAGATCTTGGATAATCTTGAAGACATGTTTGGAGGCCAGGCCCTAACAAAACAGTAAGGGGCACTTTGGATACTTCTAAACTACAAGCAAAGACCAAGGACATCTATGAAGGAGCATATGCTGTTGCTTATGAGCTACCTTGCTGAGCCTCAAGCCCATGGAGCCAATATTGATGCTGAGTCACAGATGACTATGGTTTTTTAGACTGTGTCAAAGGAGTTCATTCCGTTTAGAGCTTATTTGAGCAATAGATAGGTTGTGACCTTGACGGAGTTGATAAATCAGTTACAAGAGTTTGAAAATCTAATCAAGGAAACTCTTGCTAGTGAAGAGATTAACTTGGCAAGTGCATCTGGTTCCAATCCTAATCCAAGGAATGGAAGGAAGCAAAAGGTTGAGAATGGAATAGTTGGGCACATAAAGAAAAATTGCAAAGAATTCCATTCCAAAGGAGGTAGGTGCAATCTTTTGGAAACTTGTTTAGTTAAAGAATCAAGTGACATATGGGTCATAGATTCTGAAGCAACTAATCATATTTGTATTTCTCTAAAGCAATTCCTAGAAACAAGAAGTTTACTTTGTGAAAACTTCACATTTCAAATGGGCAATAGATCTTTGGTGTTGGCTGAAACAGTGGGATATGTCCATCTTCATTTTGATAATTATAGGAGTATAGTTTTACAAGATTGTTTTTATGTTCCTAAACTTAAAAGGAATTTGATATATGTAGCTTGTTTATTTAAAGATTCTTATTTGGTTTCTTTTAATAATAAAGTGGTGATTCATAAAAACAAATCTTTTATCTATGACAGATAGATGTAAAACAACCTGTATTTTATTAAACGTAAGATGGACTCACTGCTGAACACTGAGATTAATGATAATAACTCTAAAAGACTTAAGACTTCTCATTCTAATGAGACTTATTTTTGGCATTTACGATTAGATCATATTAGCCTGAATAGGATTCAAAGGTTGATAAGGAATGGACCTTTAAGTCACTTAAAGGTAGAATCTATACCACAATATGAATCCTGTTTGGAGAGCAAATGACGAAAAGACCATTTGGGTCTAAGGACAATAGGGCCGAAGGGGTTTTAGAACTCGTGCATAGTGATGTTTGCAGACCTATGAACATTAGGGCACAAGAAGGGTATGAGTACTTCATTACTTTTATTGACGATTACTCAAGGTATGGGTATGTGTACCTGATGCACCACAAAAGCAAAACTTATGACAAGTTTAGGGAGTTTCAGGCTGAAGTGACAAAACAATTGGGTAGACCCATAAAGGCACTTCGATCTGATCAACATGGTGAATACCTTTTGATGAGTTCTTGGGACACTTATTAGAGAATAGGATTTTATTCCACTTAACTGTGTCGGGAACTCCACAGTAGAATGGCATAGTGGAGAAACAGAATAGGGCTTTGTTGGACATGTTCAAGTTCATGATGAGTTATTCATCATTCCCTTTGTCGTTTTGGGGATATGCACTACAAATCGCATATTATCTTTTGAACAATATGCCTTCAAAATCGGTTCCTAAAACTCTTCTCTAGTAGTGGATGGGGAAGAGGACTTCCTTAAACCATATTTGCATATAGGGATGTCCGGCTCATGTCTTGTTTAGGGATGCAAATAAGTTGGAAGCACGTTCGGAAGTTTGCATGTTTATAGGATATCCAAAAGGGACTAAAGGAGGTTATTTCTATAACCCAAAGGAAAATAAACCTTGAGAAAAGTTACATGGACGAAGGCGAGTGATTCGATCACTTCGGGGGTTCTGAATGAAACCGTTTAGATCAGTGCAGAAAACCAACCAAACCCAAACAACAACCTAAGGGGCTTCTTCATAGTAGGAGGATCAGGCGTCAACCCGAGAGGTATATGTTCAATGGTGAGGCCTTCTTGGTTAAACTGAGTGAACATGGTAGGGATCCTTACACTTACGAAGAGGGTATAGAGGATGTTGATTTGAAACTTTGAAAAGAGGCTATGAACACCAAGATGAAGTCTATAGAGACTAATCAGGTCTGGGAGCTTGTAGATCTTCCCAAAGGGGTAAAACCTATATGTAAGTGGATCTAATAGAGGAAAAGAGGAGTGGATGAAAAGGTCAAAACCTTTAAGGCTAAACTGGTAGCTAAGGGATACATGCAAAAGGAAGAAATTAATTACATGGAAACTTTTTCGCCTATAGCCATGTTTAAATCCATCCACATTCTGTTGTCTATAGCTGTCGCTCTCAACTACGAGATTTAGCAGATGGATGTCAAGATGGCCTTTCTAAATGGCTATCTTGATGAGTCCTTTTATATGGAACAACCAGACGGGTTCAAGGTCAAGGGTTAGGAAGGTAAGGTTTGTAAGCTGCTAAAGTCAATATATGGACTTAAGTAGGCTTCTCATTCTTAGAACATAAGATTTGATTGAGTGATCAAGACTTATAGGTTCGCACAAAATGTGAACGAACCATGTGTATACAAACACATTAAGGATCGAAAGGTAGTTTTTCTACTGCTCTATGTGTAATGACCAAGAAAAAAAATCCTAAATTTAAATAGCATAATTTATCTATTTAAATCAAGGATTTTCCTGAAAATACCGTGTATGAAATGCGTGCTTGAAGAATTTATGGAATTAACATATGACTGTTCCAAAAATTCTATAAAAGATTATATAGTTAATTAATTAACTATTATAATTTAATAAAGAGATTTATGAATTCCACTACAACTGAGGCGGAAAAAATTTATCTATAAAGAACCTAAAAAATTTAATTATGAGAATTTCTAAGTGTAAGACTAAGTTAGTAGTGTACCAAAGGACACTCTAATGTGAATTTGATCCTTAATTGCCAAATTAGTCAAAAATAGAGCTACGCAAGTAGTCGTATCAACATAAATTACAGTGCAAGCTCGGATAGTGATACTATTAAAAACTAGGTCATTACTGAGTCTAAATACTGAAAAAATCAAGTTCAGATTTTGATTTAAGTCTGAAATAAATTTCTAGAGTTAATGTAGTCAAAATCGATACATGATTAAACTTTGACCGATATCGATTCATACTGTGATTAGCATATCACAATATTTGGAAAAAAAATAGGGGAGGATTGGCTATGTTTATTTTTACTGGCAGTATAAAATTTACCTGCTTAATAGAAACTTGCAAAAAAAAATATTTTAAAGTACCCTTGATTTAACTACACATAATGATGGTTGTACTTTTTTGCAATCAATTTTGTTGAACCTAACACTCCACACTACCCCAATTATGGCACCAACTCTGGGGATTGATAAGTTTAGTTTAAGTCAAAAATTGACTTGTCTCCACTTGATTTCTACCGAGCAAGCTAGTTATAAAGGAAGAAAAAAAAAACTTGCTTTGAGTTGTCTCCACTTGATTTCCACCAGGCAAGCAAGTTATAAAGGAATAAAAAAAAAACTTGCTTTGTCTTGTCTCCACTTGATTCCACCAAGTAAGCAAGTTATAAAGGAAGAAAAAAAAACTTGCTTTGCCTTGTCTCCACTTGTTCCACCGAGTGAGTTTATTTCTTGCTTCCAAGAAAGAAATTTTTTCTCTCCACTTGTTTTCAAGTCCGACCACCGAATCAAGAAGTAAGAGCTCTCTCCATTCACTTTCTTTTTCTTTTCTCCACTTCCATCGACTAATCCAGCCCTCACCATTTTCTTGACCACACGTGTGTTTGAAGGCCACCAAGAAGGGAAGTTTTGTGTCCAAATTTCCTCCTAAAAGCAGCTTAACTCTAAAACAAGCCAAATTCAAGACTATTCACCACCACTTTCATATCACAAAATTAAGAGTCAACAAAGAAGAAGTAGAAGAAGAAGGAGGTGGTGTAGAGCATTGTCTAAGGTAATATCTACACCTTTTCTTCATTCTATTTTCTCTAGCAAAAAAAAAAAAAAAGAGAGAGAGAGAAGGGAAAAAGGGAGAAATATTTTAATAAGAGAGCATTTGTATGAAGGCCAAAAACAAACAAAATTTCTTACATGATAAAGTTTTGACTTAGTGTTGGTTCAAGAAAAGGCAAAATGAGGAGATAGAAATTTTAAGATCAACTATTCAAGAATAGTCATCAAGGGTAAGTAATCTAAACTTTTCTTAAATTTTTTTTTTAGATTAAAGTTTATAACATTATGAGAGATTTAATGATTGGGTGAGGAAATATGTTGTAATAATTGTTTATATGTGATTAGTATGGTTAGTATTTGTATGTGATGTAACAAGTTAGTATGGCATGTTAAAGTTATGTTTTGAGCAAGTTTTAGTTTGTGGAAAAATTTTCCACAAACTTTGAACATGTAAATGGAGGCCTTAGGATCAATTTTTAAAACTTTACCAAACATAGGACTTTTCGCTTTTGTTGTTTTGAACAAAAACTTGTGACTGCGAAAAAACACAATTTTGACTTTAAATAAGCCTACCGAACAGTTTTTATAGACTGCCTACAACAGTTCCAAAAATGCCAAAAAGACAGCCCAAAAACTGCCTAATGCAGTTTATTTAAACCGCCCAAAATAGTTCCAGTAGTGTTGGAACTATTTTGCCATTTTTGAACTGCTTCAAGTTTGAATTTTATGTTTTACAAAACACAAAAGTTTTAGATTTCGATAGTCGAACAACTTTCATGAAGAAATTTTTTTAAAATCTGCCTCTAAAATATAGTATAGATAGTTTTCCAAAATAGTCCAAAAAAACTACATTTTTACGCATAAAACTATTTTAATGTTTCGGGTCGTTTTGAGACCAAACTACAACTTTTGCCAAATGTAATAGTTTAGTTTGTAGTAAAATGAAGAACTTTCATGAGAAAATTTTGTGAAAATCTATTTCTAAAATTAGAATTAAAATTTGATATACAAAAATAGTCAAAAAACTCTTAATCGGTAAAACCTTCAAAGTTTTAGCCGGAAAGCAATTTTTGTCAAAATAAAATGGTAACCGAGACTTTAGAATAAACAAGAAAAATTAGAAAAACACACATTTAAAAACAAGTGACTTTTATAAGGAAAAACTTTTAAAGAAAAATTGTGTTTAATAAACGATTTCATATAAATCTTTCAAAATTACTCCACTGATGCTAGTTTTTACAAACAAAGATCCGATGACCTTAAAATTTGATTATTCACTAAACCAAGAAATCACAGTACTTTTGAAAGGTTATGTAGGCCCAAGATTCAGTGGGTTAACAATTTTGAATGTTATTTTATACAGCAATTTTTATTTGAAATTCTAAGCTAAACGGGTAAGAATTTCAAGAATGAACTTTAATTATTTTCAATTGAACATTAAATTTGTAAACATAAAAAAACTCAATACGATAGAGCTTTAATGTCACAATGTTAGGCACGGGTCCAACGCCTGTTTCAATCTAAAGTGTCGCTTGATTCATAGCCTATCGCGAAATTTATAAGACATCATAATGTCATTTTAGCGCTTATGGACTTAAAATAAATTGCAAGCCCATGAAATAAATTTAAAACAAGCCCAATTAGGACTTAAGATAAGGATCATAAATTTAAGAGTGACTAATTTAGTAGATTAATGCCTCACGGTTAAACAATGTTAGATAATTAGTTAATCATTGTGAAATTAATTAATTTAGATATGAATAAATGGCAATTAAGGAAAAGTTTGAATAAATAAGAATTTGGTAAAAAAATTAATCCTTACAATAGAAATGAGGTAACTCATGATCAGTTGATAAAGGAATTCGCGATCTAACAAAATGATCAAATTTTTGTGATCATGCTAAAATTTAATAACCTAAAACAGGAAATTCTCACACATTCGTAGTGGGTGTTTATACAAATTTATTCAGTAGAGAAAGAGGGACTCAAAATCGATAGGGGAGTCTGCTTCACTGATATAGGTAAATAAGAATCTTGCCTACAGTATGAATAGTTTAAAATAAAGGTTTTCAATATGTTACAAGCATGTTAAGCTTTAAGTACAATATGCCATATCATATTTCATGTTCAGTAAAATAACTAGTGGAACTTAAACGAAGAATTAACTAAGAGAGTTGTACCAACCTCTCGACCCACGGGGAGGCTCTATTTTAAAATAATAAATTATAATTGGTCATGGTGTTGTTAGGACCTTGCAAACCCTAACATCATATTGATCCTGTGCAACCGATACGACTACTTAAGCCCAATTAATAATAAGACAAGTTCATAACTGAGCATAATATGGTTCATGCATTTTAGTTAATACATATGATTACATGCTGCTTTAAACGTTTTGTGAGTTACTATTCCTACTTACTGAGCAAAAGCTCATCCAAGAATATTCATACTATAGGTAAACAACCTGTCATTAAATGCCTAATGGATGGTGGCAAAGCGGTGGACGATCAGAGTGGAGATATAGGAAATGGATACTGTACGCTTAAATTTTCGCTTATGTTTTGATGATTATTTTGATGACTATTTTGATGATTAGTTTGATGACTATGTTGATGTCTGTATAGATGATGATTATTTCGATGACTACTCATGAGTCTTGTATATAACTTTAAAATTTCGCTACGTTATTAATTAATTAGTTGAAAAAAATATGCATATATAAATATAATAATAATAAAAAATAATATAATAATTTTAAGATAGAATTGTTAAAGTTAACTTTTAAAGGATAAAAAAAATGTTTCACAAAATTTAGAGATTTAATTAAAGGTATGTTTAACAAGCTAAGTAGCGACCATGTAAGGAGGGTCGTTACACTATGTAGATAACATTTTGCTAATTGGCAATGATGTTGGGGTGTTATAATCGGTTAAATTATGGTTGACCAAGCAGTTTGACATGAAAGACTTGGGAGAAGCTAATTTTGTTCTAGGTATCTAGATCGATAGCTTTGTCCAAAGCCAACTACACGGATAAAATTCTCAAAAGGTTTGCAATGTAGGATTCCAAAAAAGGTGGGCAACCATCTAAGTTTGGAATTACTCTTTCCAAGAAAGACTCTCCAAAGTCTGATGAAGAAAGAGATTACATAAAGAAGGTGCCTTATGCTTCAACAGTGAATAGTCTCATATATGACATGCTTTGCATACAGCCAGATATTTATTATGCGGTCGGGATTGTGAGTCGATTTTAGGCGGATCCGGGACCAAACCATTGGGTTAAGGTTAAGCATATTTTCAAGTACCTAAGAAGGACTCGAGGGTATGTGCTTGTGTATTTAGGTGAGGACTTCACTCCTCTAGGATATACTAATTCAGATTTCAATCTTGTTTGGATTCGACGAGATCAACTTTTGGTTTTATGTTTACTCTGGGCGGTGGTACCATCAGTTGGAGGAGTATGAAGCAAGATTGTACTTCAAATTTAGCGATGGAGGCCGAGCATATGGCCGCTAGTGATGCTTTGAAAAAAGCAGTGTGGCTTCACAAGTTTCTTAGGGATCTTAAGGTAGTTCTTGGTATGGATAAGGCGGTATCGTTGTATTGTGATAACACTATGGCGGTAGCTAATGCTATGGAACCAAGATTTCACAAGAAAAGTAAGCACATTGATCGAAAGTATTATGTGATAAAGGACTTCGTAGAAGGCAGGCATGTCGTTGTGTGCAAAATTGCATCATAGGACAATTTAGCTTATACATTTACGATGACACTTACTAGAAGAGTCTTTGAGAGGCATGTGGAAGCTATGGGGATACGAGATTTGTCATAATTACTCACTTAGTGTAAGTGGAAGATTGTTACACATGTATGCTCTAAGGAGAACAAATGTAATATGTTTTGGAGACATTTTTATTAACAAAGAATTTATTTATTACTTATATGCCAAATCTTGTTCTCTTTACGTTCATATTTGTTCAATTTATGATAAGCAAACAAAAGTATGAGACTGTCAGTCTAAACCTTTAAGAATTGGGAATATGATGGTAGATTACATGAAAGATACGATTCTTTAGGTGACAGTGTAAATCTTAAGATCCACAATAGAGGGAATAAAGTTGGGCACTTTATTCATGCAAAGATTGTTATGTTGTCTATATCCCTAACGGAAGATGGTTTGTCTTGGCCACCAGAGGAGGACTCCGCGAATAGAAATGCATTATCACAAGTGACAATACATTGGATTAGGACATAAAGTGAATTAATTTGGATTAATAATTCTATCTTGGCAAATTGATTCACTTTAGACAATCAATTGTATTGTATCTTAATCTTAAGATGAATAATGGGTCCGTTGTCTTGACTTATGTCTTTTGATGTACCAAAGGGTGACACATTTTATGTTGGTATGCATGTTGGTACGTTGGAGGCATGACTCTTGATAGCGTAGACCTGTTATTCATAGATATAAAATCCATAGCTCTTCTTCACGAATAGTTGATATCCTCTTATATACATTATCCTATAATTGAAAAACTCGAGCATTCAACCATTTGGATACATAGGTGTAACTGAATGGTATATTGCCTTTGGATGGTAAGTTTTCTGATTATGAGATAATGGAACGTAAGATAAAAATAATCAAGAAGGTAAGACAGAATTTATGCTTAAGTTGATTATGGATAATCCTATAGGGATACGATTCAATTTGATATGTCATGAAGACTTAGCTATACAAGCTTCATAATTCTATATAGTTCGAGAATGCAACTCTAAGCTTTCAGTGGAGTAGCATTAGAGTTGATAATTATGAAATGTATATCTAGGATATTAGGTTTCATAATTATCAGGAGGTTGAATTATATAGCTCCATCAGGTCCCCTTTGCTAGCTCATAATAAATCTTGTAACGATACAAGATGCTTTTTCAATAATTGGTGACTTGTATCAAATTATCAAATTGGGTGAAAATTCAGTAGGATCTGATAATTCATGATTGTTTATCAATTGAATTAATTTTGTGAAAATTAATTCAAGATAAACTTGTTGAATTATCATGATCAGATAATTCATGTCTGTTTATCAGTTGGATTAATTTTGAATAAATTAATTCAAGATAAACTTATTGAATTATTAGGAATATTTATTTTCCTAGACATTATTTAGATATGATTGTTTTAATCAGATAACTTCTCTATTAGGTTATTTGAATTAAAACTAAGGCTCTATCCTAAGAATCTCGGGTGGGAAAAAAAATATTCATAGGGATCATTTATCATAAGTTTGGCAAGCAGGCCTTCAGGTTTGGCCTACCAACTGAGTAAGTTCAACCATTTTGGCCTACCAACCAAGCGATAAATAGATCACACATTTTTACGCAGATTTTATTAAATATTGATTCTGATTCAAATTTTTTAGGCCTTATTTGATAAAGACTGACTTTTGGGCCTAGCCTTTATAAAAAAGGGATTGAGACTCATTGTTATTAAGGTCAATTGAGAGATTAAGAGTGAGACTTTGCTGGTGAGACTTTGAAACTCCCTTTAAGCTATTATTCACACATCATGAACTATAGCTTTGGGTTTTCTTAATTGGTTTGAAGGAGAGTCGCCTGGTGGAAGAGCTGTACGAGTGTGCCCACACTTATAACGGTCGTGGATAGAGAATAGCAAGGAAGGCTAATTGGTTGAGGTCCTTCTACAACATCTTTTCTCTTCATCGATTACAAGAGCTTTTCGGCAAATGAGGTTAGTAAGATCTGGTTAATTTATGCATATAGCATGTCAAGCTAATGTTTTAGAAAATACTCTAGTATAAAAATTTTAAAATTTCACTATGTACTATTTTTCCAACACTTCCCATAGAAGAAACACGTTAGTTTCTTTGGGTTCCTCTTCTTTTTCTTCTTATCCTTGCCTTTCACTAGAACAAAAGACTTCCCATTCTTGGTGTTTTGCTTCTTTCTATTCCTAGAGTTAGAAGTAGAACCAGATGCAAATGCCAAGTTTGCCTCCCCACCAACCGCAGCTTCCCTAATCAGATTTTCAAACTCCTCTAATTGCTTTATCAGCTCAGTTAAGATCACATCTTGTCTATTACTCAACTTATATAAAGCTCTAAATGGGATAAACTCTTTAGAAAGTGTCTCAAAGACCATAGTCATCGATGAGTCAGCATCAATATTGGCTCCATGGGTTTAAGCCTCAGTGAGGTAACCCATGGCCAACATCATATGCTCCTTCATAGGTGTCCCTAGTCTCTGGTTACAGTTAAGAAGCTTCCGAAGAGCCCATTGCCACTTCATTAAGGCTTGGCCTCCAAACATGTTATCAAGATCATCCATAATCTACCAAGTAGTGTCATGATCTTCATGTTGAGCTTATAATATATTATTCATGCTAGCCATGATATAGCAACAAGACTGATCATCAACATCCTTCCAGCAATCATACGCTTAGATTTGTTCATTAGTGGCTTTGCCAATAGGCGTAGGAGGACGTGGTGTTATTAGCACTAGTTTCAGTTTCTCAAAGGATAAAACAATATTTAGGTTCTATTTCTAATCATTATAATTCTTGCCAGTTAAAGAGTTCTTATCAAGTATCAAAGATAATACGTTTTTAAACGTTTTGATTTACAATAAAGAATCATATATCAAACATAAGTAAACATTCAACAACAATTTAGTAAGATAACACAAACAGGTAAGCATACAATATGTTTGTGTGTCAAAACCTTTTAAAAATATCAACCTTACAACGATAATATGTAACTCAGAATTCAACAAGCCACCTAGGGGAGACATGCAATATTCAACTAGAAACTCAGATCCCCTCTGATTAGTATATACCATCCAAGACTCGTCTGATCTAGCATATATTAATAATCATTTTCTTAAGCCATTAACTTTATCAACAGAGCTCCCATTGGATGTTAGTAATAAAATTATAACCATCGTTTCAACTACTTTATCTATGATTTATAATTGCTACCTAGGGGTAAACAACAATAAATCATGCTAAGCAAATTATCCTTTCAAAGATTTAATCTAGTATATGATGCAATCCCTTCTTAGGGGCCAAAGCCACTATTTGTTACCTATGGACCAACAATCGAGGCCTTAGATCCTCTCTTCAAAAATCTTCTCCCACTCAATATTTTAGAAATCAAGGTTTTATATTAACATGCATGAATAATTTTTAATGAGCGGCACTACTTATTCTATATAGCATTTTATCAACATACATGGCAAAACTTATCATAATACAGACAAGCAACACAATAAGCTAAGCTACAAGCAATATAATAAATAGCCGTAATATCATAGTTCCATACTAAAGAAAAGAAAATAAAGATTACAAAAGATTAATCAAAACATATATCGATTCTTCATCTGGTATCTTCTCATTATATCCTTCTTCATGTAGCATCCATCTTCAATTTTTCAATCTCATATAGAACAAAAATTTATTTTTCTGGTTATCATAAAATTTCATGTTTCTTAGAATTATCTAAAAAAAACAAAAATAAAAGTTGCACCGAAAAATGAACCATTTTTAAAAAATGCTTATGTCTGCTACCGGCCTGCCGGTTTGTGACCACTGACCTACTGATCTGCAACCATCGGCTTGTTGGCACTGGGTAACTGGCTAGTCGACCGACGCTGAACCAGCATTTTTCCAAACTTTTGTAAAATTAATTTTTCAACAGTTCTTAATTTATTTAACAATTTAAAAACATAAAAGTTTTTAAACATAGAACAAACACAGAACTGCAATCATCTCCACCTTCAAGAACTATCTTCACTTCGAATAATTATTTTAATACAAATTTTACAAATCAAAATTAAAATAATAAACCTAGACGGTAATGATAGACCACAGTCTAATTACATAAAAAAAACCTAGATACATATTCTAACCTCTAAGGAACCATGACCGACTAATTTAATTAATTAATATAATCATTAAAACAGAAATTTAATTAACAACAATTAATTAATAAACATTTACGATATACTCTCATGAAAACATGTAATTATATAGAAATCCTAAACTGCCAACTCTCTAAAAAATATAATTCAATCATAGAAAAGAATAAGATCACATAATTTATGTACATAGCTTGATCATAAACCCGTAAAATCAACATAAAACTATGACTTTGATACCAATTATTAGAAAATGATACACAATAGAATTTAAAAAATTTTTAAATCCAAGTCTTTTCTAAATTACAAGTTTGACATGCTAAGTACATAAATTAATAAAAGATCTTACATCCCTCTTTAGTAAACCAAAAATTGTAGAATTTGCAACTAGAACAAAACGTTCTAGAAGAGCCTCAAACAACTAGTTTTCCTTACTATTCTCTTTCCACGATCAGAATGTGGATTGTCGCACACCATACAATTTTTTTCTATGAGCTCTCCTTCCAACCACTTGAGAAAACTGAGAGCTAAGGTTTCAAATGTTAAACAATAACTCTTTGAGAGTTTCTAAGTTTGTCCCACTAGAATACCCTCTCTATACTTCTTAAATGATTTGAGAAACAATAAAAAAATGTTTTCCTTCATATACTGGTAGAATTTGGGGTTAATCCCTGTCAGATTAGGCTTCAAAATTTGAGTCTGGATCAACTTCTGATGAAAAATGCATAACATGATTATTGCATGATCGGCCGACCGATGAGCGATAATCTAGAAATCTCAAAATATCTTATTTCACATGAGAATCTTGGACAAAACTTCAGTTTTAATTCAAATTACCTAATAGAGTAGAGTAGTTATTTGATTAAAACAGTCATATACATACAATCCCATATCAAATAAAATATTATCCAAATAATTTACACGTTTATCTTAAATTAATTCACAAAATTAATTCAACAAATAAACCAACATGAATTATTAAATCCAATCTATTAAATTTTAGCCAATCTAATAATTAACATAAGTCACCAGCATGTAAGAAAAACATGTCATATCGTTACAGGAATTGTTATAAGCTAGCAAAGAGGACCTAATGGATATATATAGATCAAGCTCCTTTAATTATAATATAACATATCCCAGATATATATATTTTATAATTATCAACTCTTACGCTATTCCACTAAAAGCTTAAAGTTTTACTTTCAAACTATATAAAATTACAAAGCTCAAATATGCTAATCGTCCATGACATATCATAATGTGTAACATTCCCATAGGATATTCATAATCGGCTTAAAAATAAATTTTATTTTGCCTTCCCGATTACTTTTGTTCTATGTCCCATTATCTCACCATTGGAATCTTTACTATCCATAAATAGTACACCATTTAGTTACACCTATATATCTAAATGGTTGAGTATTCTAGTCTTTCAATTACAAGACAATGCCTATAATAGAATATCATTAACACTACAAAAGAGCTATGGATTCCAAATCTATGAATAACGAGTCTACGTAAATCAAGAGACATGTTTCTAACATACTGGCATGTGCACGTTTATCTAATTCAGGACCTCGTCCTTTGGTAATCAAAAGACACAAGTCAAGTATACAAACCCATTAATTCATTTTTATACTAAGATGCAACACATGTGATTGTCTAAAGTGAATTAATTTAAACAAATAGAATTATTAATCAAATCAATTTAACTTTTTTGTCCTGATCCAATATATCGTCACCTATGACAATATACCAATGTTTGTACACGCAAAGTCCCACTCTAATGACCAAGACAAGTCATCTCCCATCAGGGATGTAGACAACATAACAATCTTAACATAAATAAAGTGCCCAACTTATTCCTTTGATTGCAAACCTTATTATTTAGACTATCACCTTCAAGATTTATGTCTTCTGCGCAATCTGTCCATCATATGCACAACTTAAAGGTTTAAAATAATAGTCTCAGACTTTTGTTTGCTTATCATATATTCAATAGAAATGAACATAAAGAGGATAACATTTATTATATGAATAATAATAAATTTTTTAATGATTAAATGTCTTCAAAAACTTATTACATCAATTAATCATTAAAGCACCTAGTCTAATAGTGAGCAAGGCGAAGGCAGGAGCTAGAGTGAAAGGAAGACCGAATCAAGGATAGAACTATTGGAAAAACGAGTACGTAGCAAAATTTTTAAAAAATTTTAAATCATTGTATTTTCCAAATACGCAAGTTTGAATGCTATATACATAATTAATCAAATCTTACTAACCTTTGTATGCCAAAGAGCTCCTACAATCAGTAAAGAGAAGAATATTCCCAAAGAGCCTCAACCAAGTGGTCTTTTTTGCTATTCTCTATCCACGGTTAGAGCGTGTGTGGGCACATGTCCTATAGCTCTTCCCTAGCAACTCACCTTCCAACCAATTGAGAAGACATAGGGCCAAGGTTCATGATTGTGAACAATAGCCCTCAAGGAGTTCCAAAGCATCTAACACTGGAGTACTCACTTTCAACTTCTCAATTGATCCAATTAACTAAGAAAACTCATTCGCTATTTATAGAGGTTTTTCATTATTAGATAAAGCCTCAAAAATTCGAATCTAGATCAACTTCTAATAAAAGCATGTCAAAAAATGCGCAATCAGATTATTGTTAGATCAATTGGCCGAACTTACTTCATTGACAGGCCAAACTAATAGATCGACCTACCAAACTTACGATAATATATCCCTGAGAATCTTTTATTTCCCACTTGAGATTTTTTAGATAGAACCTCAGTTTTAATTCAAATAATCCAATAGAGGAGTTACCTAATCAAAACAGTTACATCTGGATAATCTCATAGAAAATAAAATATTCTTGATAATTCAACAAGTTTATCTTGAATTAATTTACAAAATTAATTCAACAGACATGAATTATTTGATCCTATGAATTTCAGCCAATCTAATAATTTAACATAAGTCATCAATTTATTGAAAAAGCACACCGTATCGTTACGACAGTTATTATGAACTAACAAAGAGGACTTGATGGACCTATATAGTTCAACCTCCGATAATTCTAAAATATAATATCCTAGAAACACATTTTATAATTATCAACTATAACACTACTCCACTAAAAGCTTAGAGCTGCACTCTCAAACTATATAAAATTACGAAGCTCCAAATTAGCTAAGTGTTGATGATATATCATAATGTGTCGTATCCTCATAGAATATTCATAATCAGCTTAAGGATGAATTCTATCTTACCTTCTCGATTATTTTTATCATACTTTCTATTATCTCACTATTGAAAAACTCACTATCTAAAGACAACATACCATTCGGTTACACCTATGCATCCAAATGGTTGAACGCTTTAGTTTTTCAATTACAGGGTAACGCATATAATAGAATATCAATAATTCCACCAATAGAGCTATGGTTTCCATGTCTATGAATAACAGGTATATGATATCAAGAGTCATGTCTCCAACATACCAGTATGCGTACTATCACAAAGTCAAGATATCACTCTTTGATACATCAAAAGTCATAAACAAGATAACGGGCCTTTTAGTCATTTCAAGATTAAGATACAACACATATGATTGTCTAAAGTGAATTGATTTGCACAGATGGAATTATTAATCCAAATCAATTCCACATTATGTCTTGATCCAATACATCATCACCTATGACAATGTACCAATGTTTCTACTTGCGGAGTCCAACTACAATGGCCAAGACAAGCAATCTCCTACCAAGGATGTAGACAACATAACAATCTTAACATGAATAAAACGCCCAACTTTATTCCCTCGATTGTGGATCTTGTGATTTAGACAATCACTGTTAAAATCATGTCTTCCATAGAATTTGTCCATCATATGCCTGATTCTTAAAGGTTTAGACTAACAGTCTCAGACTTTTGATTACTTAATATACATTTAACAAATATGAACATAAAGAGGACAACATTGGTATATGAGCAATAAATAATTTTTTTATTGATAAAATGTCTCTAAAAACATATTACAACATTTTACTCCTTAGGGCATACATGTGTAACAATCTTCCACTTGTACTAAGTGAGTAAATATGACATATCATGCATCGCCATAGCTTCCACATGCCTTTCGAAGACCTTCACAATTAGTGTCTTCATGAATGGATCAGCTAAATTGTCCTCAGATGTGATTTTGCATACAACAACATGCCCGCCCTCAACAAAGTTCTTTATCACATGATGCTTCTGAGGAATATGTTTACTCTTCTTATGAAATCTTGGTTCCTTAGAATTAGCTATCGCTGTAGTGTTATCACAATACAACGATACTGTCTTATATATGTTAGGAACTACCTCAAGATCCCCAAGAAACTTGCAGAGCCATACTACTTCTTTCGAAACATCACTAACTACCACATACTCGACTTCCATTGTTGAATCTGAAGTGCAATCTTGCTTCACACTTCTCCAAATAATGGCACCATTACCCAGAGTAAACACAAAACCAGAAGTCAATCTCCTTAAATTCAGACAGGATTAGAAATCTAAATCAGTATATCTTAAAAGTGTTAAATCCTCACCTGAATACACAAACATATACCACCAAGTCCTTTTCAGGTATTTGAAAATAAGCTTGACCCCAATCTAGTAGTTTAGTCCCGAATTCAACTAAAATTGACCTACTATCTTGACCGGACCACATAACTGATATCCAGTCGTATGCAAAGCATAGCATACATGAGACTACCTACTACCGAAACATAAGGCACCTTCTTCATGTATTCTTTTTCTTCATTAGACTTTAGAAAGTCTTTCTTAGAAAGAGTAATTCCAGACCTAGATGGTTAACCAACTCTCTTGAAATCTTGCATTGCAAACCTTTAGAGAATTTTATCTATGTAAGCCGCTTGGGACAAAGCTATCATTTTGTTGTTCCTATCCCAAAATATCTAGATACCAAAAACATAATTAGCTTCACCCAATCTTTCATGTAAAACTGCTTGGTCAACCATAATTTGACTGATGACAACACTCATACGTCATTGTCAATTAGTAGAATGTCATTTACATAAAGTAGTAAAAAAGCCACCTTCCCATCCTTAATGTGTTTGTAAACACATAGTTCGTCCACATTTGTTCGAACCTATAAGTCTTGATCACCTGATCAAATCTTATGTTCGAAGAACGAGAAGCCTACTTAAGCCCATTAATTGACTTTAGCAGCTTGTAAACCTTCCTCCTGACCCTTATCCTTGAACCCATCTGGTTGTACCATATATATAGACTCATCAATATAGCTATTTGAAAGGCCATCTTAACATCCATCTGTCAAATCTCATAGTCGAGAGCAATAGCTATAGACAAGAGAATGGGGATGGACTTAAACATGACTACAGGCGAAAAGGTTTTCTCATAATTTATTCTTTTCTTTTGCATGTTTCTCTTAGCTACCAATCTAGCCTTATAGGTTTCAAATTTTCTATTTGCTCATCTCTTTTTCTTGTAGATCCATTTAGACCCTATGGGTTTTATCCTTTTGGAAAAATCTACAAGTTCCTAGACCTAATTAGTCTCTATAGATTTTATCTCAATGTTCATGGCTTCAATTTAGAGTTTTGAATCAACATCCTCTATAGCTCTTCATAAGTGTAGGGATCCTTATCATGTTCATCCGGTTCAGCCAAAAAAGCCTCACCATTGAACATATACTTCTCGGGTTGACGCCCGATCCTCCCACTATGCCAAAGTCCTTTAGGTTATTGTTCGATTTTTTTTCTATATTAATTGGATTGGTTTCTATCAGAACCTTCAAAGTGATCGAATCACTCCTAACTCCTAAAGTACTTTTTTACTTTGAGGATTAAAGTCGTTCATGTAACTTTCCTCAAAGAAAGTTGCATTTGAAGAAACCACAACTTTATTTTCTTTTGGGTTATAGAAATAATCCCTTTTAGTCTCTTTTGAATATACTACAACGCAAATAACTTCCTTAGACAAGACATGAGCTGGACATGCCCATATACGAATACGGTTTTAGGATGTCTTCTTTCCTATTCACAACTCGTGAGGAGTTTTAGGAACCAATTTTGAAGGCATATTGTTCAAAAGATAACATGCGGTTTGTTATGAATATCCCTAAAAGGATAAAGGTAATAATGAATAACTCATCATAGACCTGACCATGTCCAACAAAGTCCTATTCCTTCTCTAAGCTTCGCCATGCTACTGCGGAGTGCCAAGCGTAGTCAAATGGGACAAAATCCCTTTCTCTAATAAGTGTTCCAAGAACCCATCGAAGAGGTATTCACCACTTCATTAGATCAAAATGCCTTTATGGATTTACATAATTGCTTTTTCGCTTCAGCCCAAAACTCCTTGAACTTGTCAAAAGTTTCACTTTAAGGATGCATTAGGTAGACATACCCATATCTTGAGTCATCATCAATAAAAGTGACAGAGTACTTATACTCTCCTTGTACCCAGATGTTCATGTGACTACAAACATCACTATGCATAAGTTCTAGAACCCCTTCGGCCCTATTGCTCTTAGATCCAAAGGGTCTTTTGATCATTTTGCCCTCCAAACAAGATTCACTTTGTCGTATAGATTCTACCTTTAAGTGACTTAAAGGTCTATCCTTTACCAACCCTTGAATCCAATTCAGGCTAATATGACCTAATCGTAAATGCCAGAGATAGGTCCTATTAGAGTGAGAAGTTTAAGTCTTTTAGAGTTATTATCATTAGCCTCAGTGTTAAGTAGTAAGTTCATCTTAGGTTTGATAAAATATAGATTGTTTTGCATCCATCTATCACAGATAAAAGATTTGTTTTTATAAATCACCTCTTTATTTTTAAAAGAAACTAAATAAGAATATTTAAATGAACAAGCTATAGATATTAAATTCCTCTTAAATCTAAGAACATAAAACAATCTTGCAAAACTAAAATCCTATAATTATCAAAATAAAGATAGATGTCTCCCATTGCTTCAGCCAACACCAAGGATCCATCACTCATCTGCAGCGTGAAGTCTTCGTATAGCAGACTTTTCATTTCTTTGAACCCCTATAGAGAAACATAAACATGATTTGTTGTTCCAAAATCTATGACCCAAGTATCACTTGATTCCTCAGCCAAACAAGTTTCAATAACTAGTACATCACACCTACCTCCTCAAGAAAGGAGGTCTATGCAATTCTTCTTTATGTGCCCAACCTTCCCATAGTAAAAGCGCTTGAGCTTCTTTGGGTTCTTCTTTCTCTTCTTATTATTCATGCCATTTTCAAGAATAGAAGACTTTTTGTTTTTAGCCTTGTGCTTCCTTCCATTCCTTAGATTAGGATTGGAACCGAATGTAGCCACCAAGTTAGCCTTGCCACCCACAGGAGTTTCCTTGATTAGATTTTCAAACTCCTATAACTGCTTCATCTGCTCCGTTAAGGTCACATCCTGTCTATTGCTCAAATTGTATGAAGCTCTAAATGGGATGAACTCCTTTGACAGAGTCTCAAAAACCATAGTCATATGTGACTTAGTATAATATCAGCTCCATGGGTTTAAGCCTCAGCAAGGTAACCCATGACTAACATCGTATGCTTTTTCATAGGAGTCCTTAGTTTTTGTTTGTAGTTCAAAAGTTTTCGAAGTGCCCTTTGTCGTTTTGTTATGGCTTGGCCTCCAACCATATCTTCAAGATTATCCATGGTCTACTTTGTAGTCTCATAATCTTCATGTTGAGCCTGCAGCATGTTATTCATGCTGATCGTTGGCATCTTTCCAATGATCATGCACTTGGATTTGCTAATTAATGGATTCCCCGATAGGTTTAGGAGGACACGATGTTATGAGCATAAATTTTAGTTTGTCAAAGGAAAGGACGATGTTCAGGTTCCTCTTCCAATCTTGTAATTCTCATCAGTTAATTGGTTTTTATCAAGTATCAAAGATAAAGTATTTTTAGACATTTTAATCTACAATAAAGATCATGTACCAAATATAAGCAAACATTCCATAATAGTTTAGTAAGATAACACAATCAAGTAAACAAGTAGTTGTGTTTATGTGTCAAAACCTTGAAAAAATCACAACTTTACAATGATTATTCCTAACCCAAAATTCAACAAGCCACCTAGGGGAAACTTGCCAAATTCAATTAGGAAATGGATCCCCTCTGATTAATATATGCCATCCAAGATCCATCTGATTCAGCACATATTAATAATTGTTTTCTTTGGCCATTAATTTTATTAACAGAGCTCCTAAGGGAGGTTAATAATAAAATTAACTTGAGGGTACAACCATCATTTCAACTATTTTATCTATGATCTATAATTGCCACCTAGGGGTGTGCAATGATAGATTATGCTAAAATAAATTATCATTTCAGAGAGCTAACCTGGTATATGATGAAATCCCTTCCTAAGGGTCAGGTCTATCATGAGCTACTTATGGACCAACGATGGAGGCCGTCGGTCCTCTCTTCAAAAACATTCTCCCACTCAATCTTTTGAGAAACCAAGGTTTTATTTTAAAACATGCATGAACAATTTTTAATGAGCAGAACTCTGTATTCTATGTGACATGTAATTAACACACATGGCAAATCATATTATAATACAGACAAGCAAAGCAATCACGCAAAGCCACAAGTAAAATAATAATAAATAACCGTAATATTATGGTTCCATCCTAGAGAAAAGAGATTAAAGATTACAAGAGATCAATTGAAACATATTATCGATTATTCATCCTTGTATCTTCAAGTTATAACCGTCTTTATATGGTATCCATCTTTAAGTCTTCAATTCCACATAGATCAAATACTTCACTCTTTTGGTCATTACAAAATTTCATGTTTCTCAAAATTGTCTCAAAAATAAAATCAAAATTGCACCGAAAAATACACCTTTTTTTGAAAACCCATAGCTCTCTACCAGCCTACTGATCTGTGTGATCAGCCTGTCGGTCATAACCCATCAGCGTGCTAAACTTGACAGTTCGGCTTGTCACCACAGTTGGCTAAATCCTACCCCGTGGATGCCCTACTAAACTGGAAGTTTGGCCTACCGCTCTGTGGCCATCGGCTTGCCGAACCTAAGGGTTTGGCTTGCCGACCAAGCTAAATTCATGTTTTTCAAAAAAATAGTTTTTTCGTAGTTTTTCAATCTTATTTTCAACAATTCAAAAATATAAAATTTTAGAGACTTAGGAAAAAAAAGTGGAACTGTATCATCTGTCTTCTAGATCCGTCTTTGCTCTAAATGATTATTTAATTACAAAATTTTTACAAATTTAAAATTAATTAGTAATTCCTATACCGTGATGATAGACCGCTATCTAATTACATGAAAAACCTAGTTACACATTCTAACCTCTAAAGAGTCATAACCGACATAAATTAATTAATTAAAAAATAATTAAATAATAATTTAATCAACCATAATTAATTAATAGACATTTACCACATAATCTTATAACAACATATAAATATATAAAAACCCTAGAGTGCCAACTCTTTAAAAAATTAAATTCAAGAAGAGGAAAGATCAAGATAACATAATTTATATATACAGCAAGATCACATACTCGTAAATTTATATAAAAACCATAGCTCTAATACCAATTGTTAAAAACGAGTATGCAGTAGAATTTTTAAAAAATTTTAAATTAAAGTATTTTTTTAAACATAAGTTTTAATGCTATATACATAAATTAATCAGATCTTACTAACATTTGTATACTGAAGAGCTCTTATAATCAGTGAAGAGAAGAACGTCCTAGAAGAGCCTCAACCAACTAGTCTTCGTTGCTATTCTCTATTCATGATCAGAGTGTATATAGGCACATGTTGTATAGCTCTTCTCTGGTAACTCTCCTTCTAACTAATTGAGAAGACCTAGAGACAAGGTTCGTTTTTATGAACAATAGCCCTTAGGGAGTTTTAGAGTGTCTGACACTAGAGTACTCACTCTTAACATTTTAATTGATTTAATTAGCTGAGAAAACTTCTTCCTTATTTATAGAGGTCGACCTAGGGTTAGTCATTATCAGATAAGGCCTAAAAATTAGAATATGGATCAACTTCTGATAAAATTGTGAAAAAAATGCATAATCAGATTATCGTTAGATGACCAAGCTGAATTGCCTGATTGACCTGCTAAACTAACTCCATCGACATGTCGAACTAAATGATTGGACTACCAAACTTACAATAATATGATCCCTAAAAATATTTTATTTCCCACCTGAGATTCTTTAGATAGAGCCTCAGTTTAATTCAAAGAACCCAATAGATGAGTTGCCTAATTAAAACAGTTATATTTGGATAATCTCATAGAAAATAAAATATTCTCGATAATTCAACAAGTTTATCTTGAATTAATTTACAAAATTAATTCAACAGACATGCATTATCCGATCCTATCGATGTTTAGCCAATCTAATCCAACAGACATGCATTATCCAATCCTATCTAATTTTAGCCAATTTAATAATTCAACATAAATCATGAATTTATTGAAAAATGTATGCCATATTGTTACAAGATTTATTATAAGCTAGCAAATGGATAATTAAAACAGTTATATTTGGATAATCTCATAGAAAATAAAATATTCTCGATAATTCAACAAGTTTATCTTGAATTAATTTACAAAATTAATTCAACAGACATGCATTATCCGATCCTATCGAAGTTTAGCCAATCTAATCCAACAGACATGCATTATCCAATCCTATCTAATTTTAGCCAATTTAATAATTCAACATAAATCACGAATTTATTGAAAAATGTATGCCATATCGTTACAAGATTTATTATAAGCTAGCAAATGGGACCTAATGGACCTATATAGTTTAAGATCCGATAATTATGAAATATAATATCCAAGATACACATTTTATAATAATCAACTTTAACACTACTCCATTAAAAGCTTAGAGCTACACTCTCAAACAATATAAAACTATGAAGCACTAAATTATCTAAGTGTCCTTGACATATCATAATATATTATATCATCGTAGGATATTCATAATCGGCTTAAGGATGAATTTTATCTTATCTTCTCGATTATTTTTATCTTATATTCCGTTATCTCACTATTTAAAAACTTACTATCTAAAGACAGTATACTATTTGGTTACACCTATACATCCAAATGATTGAGCGCTATAGTTTTCTAATTATAGGATAATGCATATAAGAGAATATCATCGACTCCACCAATGGAGTTATGGATTTCCTATCTATGAATAGCAGGTCTACGCTATCAAGAGTCATATGTCCAACATACTAGTATGCATACCATCACAAAGTTAAGATATCACCCATTGATACATCAAAAGACATAAGACAAGATAACAGGCCTATTAGTCATTCAAGATCAAGATACAACATTTATGATTGTCTAAAGTGAATTGATTTGCACAGTTGGAATTATTAATCCAAATCAATTCCACTTTATGTCCTAATCTAATGCATCATCACCTATAACAATGTACCAATGTTTCTACTCGCGAAGTCCAGCTCCGATGGCCAAGACAAGCCACCCCGTCAGGGATGTAGACAATATAACAATCTTACATAAATAAAGCACTCAACTTTATTCCCTCGATTGTGGATCTTATGATTTAAACCATCACATTTGAAATCATGTCTTCCACATAATTTGTTCATCATATGCCTGATTCTTAAAGGTTTAGGCTACAGTTTCAGACTTTTGTTTGCTTAACGTACATTTAACAAATATGAACGTAAAGAGGACAACAATTGGTATATGAACAATAAATGAATTCTTTATTAATAAAATGTCTCCAAAAATATATTATAACATTTTACTCCTTAGGACATATATGTCTAATAAGAACGTGCCAGCAAACACCATCTCCTCACTTTCAAATGATATAGTGAGACGTCATTATACCCCTCACGAATCACACATACTTTTGACTAGAAGAAACCATCCAAAGTAACTGTCTCACATATCCGAATCGTCTGGAGTAACTACTAGAGAAATCAAGCCTCTACACGTTTTAGAATTTAGGGAAGGCAAAGAAATGTGGTCGGAGAGAAGAGGCAACAAAAGTAAAGGACATGATAGAACAGTTGCTACCATGTGGAAAGAGGAGACAATGCCAGCTAAGATAGAAACATGGGGATAATGGTTATAAGAGGGGAAGCGATTTTAAGAGCGGTTACTTCTATGAAGGCCTTTCTATATATAGAGGAATGACAATCGAGATGAGAGGTGCAAATTTAGGAGGCTGAGAGTGTTCATTCTTTGAGATTATTACAAGGAAAATATCTTAGTGTTTTAGTGAAGAATCTTGAGTGTATATTTTTTTCCAAAAAATCTTAGTGAAGAACAACAAGTAGATGTTGGCCATTTTGAGCCAAATCACTATAAATTCTGGTGTCAACTTTTCCTTTTTGCATTTACATTTTTGTTTCAATTCAAGTATTAATTGTTCTTCTAATCGTATTTAACATCCATCTCTCCCAATATTACGATCTTGGTGTTGGCGAGTTTTGGTCGTCAATATAGTTTTAACCAAAACTTTTAGTTGCTATAGTATAAAGCTCTCATAGACTATAATGTCAAGAAAACATTAAGTTACAATTTAAAGATCGCACATGCTGCTACAATATTGTTAATCTGGTTCGTTTAAAAAGTGCTACAAATTATATTTTATAAAATAAACAAAATTTGTAAATGAAAAACAATAAGTACCGAAATCATCAATATGACAATTCTTATACAAGTGCTAATAAATCAAAAAATTAAAATATCAAAATCTTAATAGTCTGGTTATAGGACTACAACTTCTCATGTCACGGGATTCCAAATTCTCTTAATGAACCTTTGATCTTGCCTAATAAATAACATGACTAACCTGCATCACAAGAACTTTAATGAATTAAAGCTCAATAACCATAAATCATGCATGGAATGATGAAATATATGAGTTCATGAAATTCCTTATGTCTTTTCATATACAATTTTACCATTGTACCCTTCAACTATTTAAAACACAATGCACACATTTTCTTTTAGGGTTTGTTGAAATGAGTAGGCATTTCTTCCATCAATTCCTTTAGACTATAAATGTCGTCTTGTGGTGTCCTACACTACAAGTCCCCGTTGAGACAATCTCCATCGAGAAAATTATATGGTCCAAAGTCTTCTTTGAGACATAACATAGCACATAAGTATCCATCAAAATGGGCCTCCTTTGAGGCTTTTTATCATACTTTTCAAAAGTCTTTAGTGATACAAGCCTCCATCAAGACCTATTTATTTTGCCTAGTCCCGTACAAGTTCATCTGAAAATCTCATAAAACTATTCTTTATTTTCATATCATTTTTAGAAAATTAGGGTACAACAATATCATTATAGAATTACACAATCATGTATTCCATGAATGCACCAAGTGCGTAAATGAAATCTCATATATGAATGCTTACTTATAAAATATTCAATGTACAAGTAAATTATGTAACCACAAAGAAGAAAATATGTAAAAACTATTGTTTTCGTGATAAAATTGGCTTAAATCATTAGTTCAAATTATATTTCTCAAACACCGAGTATATTTTACTCATTCTTTTTTGGGGTTAATTTGTAATACCACTAAAAATATTTTACAAATAATACTTTTTTATTATTCTTTTATTTCACTTTAATCATAAGAGTAATTATATTATATTAGGAGTGTAATTATAAAATGCACCATATCATGACTTTAAGTAATTCCAAAAATTACTAAAGAAAATAATCGATCAAAATCAACGGTAAATTCAAAACTATTTTATTTTGTGCTACAAAAAAATTATTCTTGTTTATTTATTTAATCCTCTCTATTTGAAGTTTGAGTCCTCATTTGAAACTTTTTTTTTTTTTTTGGAAAAAAGGAGAAATCTTCATTTTGAAAATTCAATCGTAGAAAAAAGAATGTTATTATTTACTAAAAATTAAACTAGTAAAACATGTCATTTTTTATTTAGATCTGATGGCTAAAAAATAAGAACCTATCATCAATTTATTTTTTTAGCCTAATTATAGAACTCTTGACACTTTTAGCTCTCTTTAAACTTGTACATCTTTTGATATGAACTCCGCTAAGAAACTGACGAGATCTTGAATCAAATAAGTCTCTAAGATCATTTAGAAACAGATTTATATGAAACCACGACTCGTTGCTTAAAGTGAAGCAAGAACCTTGGTATAAGGAAGACGCCACAATTAATTATGGAACGATTGATTGATAAGTCGAAGGTAAAACATTACGGAAATTTTGATAACTTCGAAAAGTTCACAAAGAGACACAGAAAATTTTGCTTTCACAAAGAATAAATAAAAATATAAATTGTCTGTTATTTTATTGAGCAAATAGCTATTTATAATACAAGAAAATCCATGAATTTAGGCAACTAAATATCCTAGATAATTAGCCTTGAAATTGCCCTAACCTAAAAAGGAAACTAATAAAATAGAAATCAAGCAATTTCAAAATTAGGTAACTAGACTGGAGTAGACGCCTATAAAAAGAAAAAAAAAAAAGGAAACTTACAAATCAGGTAACTTCATTGGCGCCTATAAAGAAAAGTGAAACTACTTAATTGGCTTCTATTTTAAATGGGAAACTACTCAAATTAAAGAAAAAGGAAACTTCTCAAATTGGCATACAAGCATTACAATTCAGCAACAACAAATAAGGAAACTAATAGTCTTGAAAAAAGAAACTAGCTGAAAAGGCAAACTAGTTGAATAAGAAAACTAGCTGAAAAAGAAAACTTTTTTATTCTTGAATTGGCGTGTGCTGAATAAGAAACTTCTTTGAATAGGCAAGCGTGATCTTTGAAGTTAGAAAGGAAAGTATCTTCTAAATTTTTCCACGGCTTGAATCTTAGCAAACCACACCTGTTGATGGCGTGTTGCATCTGCCTTAGGCCTGCACAAATTCATCTTAGTCCAAATGCTTTGAATCAGCTCATTAATATTTTCTTTAAACCATTTTGCTCTAGCCCTTGTAATTGGCCCAATTGGAATTTGAATAGGATCCACCCTCTATGTATTAAGCATGTACTTATCATCATTATTTTTAATTTCTTTAACAATATTTATTTTTATCATTTTAGATATTTTAAAGGGGAAAAAATATTTTCTTCATTTTTGCAATATCTCTTCCTACTCGATATCTAAACTGGACCATCATAAAAAGAAAATGTTTTAAAAAAGCTAAAAATGTTGATTTGAGCTGATAACGTTGATTGGATCTAATATACCGTTCAGTCCTTCACAATTTCTTCTCTTTCAAAACATATAGAAATGTAGACAGACAGATAAACAAACATAGCAGCAAGCAACAAACAGTGTATGCAAGGCTACGATCTTTTCTTTGTCATTTTCTATAATTCATCAAATACCAAAAGCAAGAGGTAATTAAAAACACAAGATAGAGAAGATGTAAATGGGGGTGGGCCAAGGGCTCTGATTGTGTACAGCTTGTTTGAATAGACGAAAACAAAAACCAGGGAAAATGATGCACTAATGTTGCTTATAAATGAAAGATATTTACGAGTTTTCCACATTTAACGTGCACAGTTCCTCCAACTTCTAATTGTACTTCTAAATGATCGACTTTGTTAGTAGTTGAGTAAGCCAATCCAAATTCCAGTTCGTCAGTGGTTTCATATATTCGTTATGATTTTAACCTTTTACGAAGTTACATGATTTATATTCAATATCCTCTGGTAGGTGTTGTTCTTTTATGTTTTTATTTTTTGTGAATATGCTACCATAAATGCGGTTATATATATATATACTATATTTATATGCTTCTATTTACGCTCATTTTCTACTTTTTTAGACGCATCCTTTCTTAAACCACTTCTACCGTACTTGTTACACTCCTTTAAAATACCAAAAAAGACCCTTGCACCTAAATATTTTTTCTTTTTCTTTTTTCCATCCACCCATCAACTAACTAAAACTTACATCATAGCTCAAAAGTCAGATGTAATTAGGCAAATTGGGCCCGCTGCCTGTTGGGCCAGCCAGCATAAAAAAATTGTCCATAGTTTTCTTAAGTTAAAATTACAATAGTTTCCAAATTATTGTTATTGAAAAAATTATTGTTATTGAAATTAAAATCTAATATAATATTTAAAATATTTTAAAAATGCTCCAATGATATAGTAATTATCTTATTGATATTACATATAAATAATTTTAATGATATCATTATGAGATATTTGTAAAATTTTTACAAATTAGAGTCATATTTTAATTCAATAAACGTAACTGGGTCAATTGTCTCATTAGCGGGTTACTAAGACTATTGGCTCAATTACTTTTATTGAATTAAAATGTCTCTAATTTATAAAAATTCTACAAATATCTCATAATGATATCATTAAAATTATTTATATGTAATTATATAGTACAATATATAATATCATTAAGATAATTAATATTCATTAAAGATATTTTTAAGATATTTTAAATATTATGTTATATTTTAATTTCATATCAAACACAGTAATTTTTTCTTCTTTCTTTTCTTCTTAATTTAGGTGTATGGCCCATTAATTCTACTGCTTCTTCTGCTTTTCCTTTTTTTATCCCCTTCCTTTCCCTATAAACTCTAGCATCAGACTCTGCCATAAACGCTTAACCCAGATTCTAATTTCTGTTTATAGTATTCTGATACACAAATAAGCAAGCAATCAGTTTGGTTGAATCAATTTACCTTCAAAACAAGAAGTCCAAAGAACTTCATGAGAACAAAAACGTGATTAACCAAAAATCACAGTGACGACAACTTGGGCGAGAAAAGAATCTCGCGTCGGCACTGTGGAGGAGAAAAGATCCTCACGCTGCGCCATCGATCTTCTTCTCTAACGACGTTGTCAATGATCCCGCGATCAACGACGAGGAGGAGAAAGAAGATGAAGCGAACGATGATAGGAGTTCGGGGGCGTGGAGGAGAAGGCTCTCACGCCGAGCCATGACGGTTGTGTCGGAGACGAAGAGAAACACATTGTCTTCTGGGAGATCTTCAGCCATAGCATCAACGAGCCTTATCACGCCGACGATTGTCGTGAGTGCAACAGCGACTATGTCCACGCATGAAAGAGAAGAGGGGGAGAAGAAAGAGATGTTGACGACATCCGGCCGTCGCCCTTTTTAGCCCTGGCATCGCGAGATGTTGATCGGAGTTGTGCGACTGGTGCAGTGAGAGAATAGGGAGAGAGAAGAGAGAGTGTGAAGGTTTGTTTTTTTTTTTTTAATTTTTTATTAGGGATTGTTTTTTATGAGAGGGATTATCACTCATACATGAAGGTTTATGTTAATGATTTATTATTGATATATTTAGGTTTATTATTTATATATTTTAGTAAATCAGTGGCATATTAAAATATATCACTTTAATATACTATTGAATTACTAAATATATCATTGATGTACGTAGCTTATTAACAATTAATGAATATTATTTTTATCATTTTAATTTTATAATTAATAAAAAAATTTACTTCCTTAGTAAAAAAAATATACCTTTTAATTTAAAATGACTATAAAAAAAAAGTCATTTCTCTCTGTATGCTTAAAAGCAATTGTAAAAAAGCCTACTTTAAATGGAAGGCCATTGCATATATATCTACGATTTTTAAAGAAGCCTTTTCCCAAAAAAAAAAAAAAGCATGGATCTTTAAAAACTTCAACTTAATATCAAGTTAAAAAAGGACAACTTCAGCTAAATATATATACGTAGAACATTTGTCTTTTACGTTGAAGATAAAATAAATTTTAGTACTTTGTTCATTCGTTTTCCTTTAAGCTCTTTGTTCTTTCCTTTTCATTTTTTTTTTAAACAATGAATTGAAATAGTTAATATAATCCATCTATATTAAACAATACAAATTGAATGAAAAAATAAGAATTTTAAAAAAGAAAGAAAACACTTTTTTATTTTTATTTATTTTTTAATTAAGAGACTCTTTTGACGTTGGAACCTATCTTCATGTTTATAGCACAATTTTTTTTAAGATGGGTAAATATATTTTTATCCTTAAAAGTAATTTTATTAATAGATAATATAGTAATAAGAAACTTTATTCAAAAAAGTATTTAAAAAGTAGAAAGAAGATTTCTTTGGACGCACACTATATATATTTAATAGGGTTTTTTTAGAAGGGAAAATGAAAACTTCATTCATCAACTAAAGGATTACAAACTAATGACAAAAGCCACTCGAACTCAGAATCCCAATGGGCATCGGTCATAGAAGACAAACCAAATTTTGCAAGCTCATGGGCTAAACCATTAGCTTCTCTAGAAAAAGCTACAACGGAGAGTAGTTTTGCATACATAGATCACATATATCTCTAAGAACAGGTCCTTCAAACGCATCAAACTTTTTCTTGTTTATAGCACAAACAACGTTTGCAGCATCAATCTCTCCCAAGCCTCTATGCTTGGCAAAATTGATGCCTTCGCACACTGCTATGCATTCAGCAACATGAGCCGACTCCTTTCCTTAGATGTAACGGGCGAACGTGCCTAGAATAGTCCCAGCATCATCCCTCACATCTCCTCCAACAGCAAATCGGTTTAGACCTTTCACCACTGAGGCATCGACATTTAGCTTGAGAAAACCAGTAGGGGGGTTTACACGGCCTGGGACTTCTTTCAGGGGCCCTAATGCCGGGTTGAAATTAATCACTCGGCAATTCTGAAATTGAAATAACCAAGGGCCTGCACCCCCCAGAATATCATCCACACTCTTGGAGCCGTTCCCATGAACCAAGTTATTTTGCGCAGTCCACAGAGACCAACCAATCATACAGAACAATTCAAAGTCCTGCTCTGAAGAGTCCAGCAATTCTCCACACACACGCTGGCAAAAGGTCCCGACCTCGGTTTTGTGAGCCTAGTCCCAATTGATGAAGCCTCCGAACACTCCCTGGCAAAAACTCACAGTCCCACAAGGCATGAAAAGAGGTCTCCCTATCATACTTGCATCATGGGCATGAGGGAACACAAGCCATGCCCCTCTTGCAGATATTTGAGAGTGTGGGAATCGCGTCATTGAAAGCCCTCCACATAAAAACTTTGATCTTGTTTGGGATATTTAATATGGTGTTTGGGTAACTGTAGTTGTTGAAAGTTTTTCATTATAACTGTTTCGAATTGAAGAATTTGAACCAATGTGCTAAACAGAAGATAATCATCTGAAGGCATAGTTGATTTAACAATTTTGTTGTTGTGGATAATTTTAGAGATAATGATTAAAAGTAGTTTTGTGTTACTAGTTAGTTTCTACCGTGTAATAGCTAATTAGTTAGCTGTAACAATTTTGTGTTAAGATTTTGTTGTATGGTTAGTTAGACTAACCGTGGTTATTTGTTAGTCTTTAGCTATTTAAGCCTATAAGTGGTGTTTGGCAATGTGAGTTAGAACTAAAATTTTTGATTAGTATAATGTAAAGCTATCACATGCTACAATATCAAAAAAAAATGTGCTACAGTATAAAACTCTTACATGCTATAGTGTTTTTAACTAAAAATTAGTTCAATCCATTAGTTCTGCTAATGTTTTCAAACATCCTATTAAATGAGGGATTTGGATAAATGACCTTAAGAAAAAAAAATTTTTGATAAGTAGACCAAGAAATTTTAAAATTGAATAAATGGCCTCTCTGTCATGTCATCTAAAATAAAAAAGAAGAAAAAAAACCTCAACAAGATTTAAAAAAAAAAAAAAGAAGGAGCAAGGAAAGAAACCTCAACATGATGAAAAAAAAAAAAAAGAACAGTTTTCTTGTCAAAAAAACTTGATTTTTGGTGCCAAAAAAAAAAAGAAACCATTTCCTTAATTAAATTTTTTGGGCGGCCCTTTTGTCAAATTTTGCCTATTAAATGTTGTCTGTCTATATGAGTGTGAAAGCCTCTTTTGGACTTATTGGCATAAGAACATTTTTTTGAACCAGCCAAGCAGGAAAATTGAATTACACAAGAAATTAAGGAAACAAAAATCAAAAAGAAAAAGAAAAACAGAATTGATGGCAGCAGAATGTGTGTGATTTAGTGATAGGGAAGAGACATTGAAAGCAGCAACGACAGAGGACGAGCAAAACAGCCAAAATAGGGAAAAGACATCGAAAGCAGCGACAACGTAGGACGACCAAAACAACCGTAAAAAGGAGGCATATTATGAGCGTTGTGAATAAAGGAACATATCAACTTAAAAACAACAAAACATCAACCAATCCAAATTATGTTTTGCATAATATATTTGCAAAATCATAAAATCCCAAGTACGAAATAGATTATTGAACTGTAAAACTCTACAACCCTCGTTCTTCTTGTGTTTTTTTTTTTTTTTTTTTTTGTCAGCTCAATATGACAGGTGCGAAAATTAATCACAAACCAACAAAAATAAATAGCTCTAAAATAAATAGCTCCATGAAACTAAGAGTAGAAACCGAAAATAAGCACTGAATAGTACAAATTGCTGTCCACACATCAAACCAATAAATTATTGAACTGTGAAACTGGACAACTCAAATTTTCCTTTATGTAACCTTCATCTTCATTCTATATGTCCACAGAAGCCACAAGGCTTCATACATAATCGACGTGAGACAAAAGGCAATACATATATGGTTTATGTCAAATGGTTTAGGACCCAATCGATCACCTGGTCCAATTCACGTATATCAATCAATTTGAGAGGGGCTGCAGAAAAAATTAATGAAAATGAGGCAGTAAAAATTGGAACATAAGATGCAATGACATGAAATAAAATAAAAATGGCAAGATATTCAATGTCAGTCTGAAAAATTAAAGATTACATAACAATTGGATATACTCCCCTTGATTAAAATCAAACAACCCCATAAATCAGATGAAGTTTTGCGTCTTACTATTTTTTATTAATTGTTAGTAGAACAAAAGTTGCGACACTAACATAGAACTTATCAAAAAGGAAGATTCATTATATATATATATGAAAAGAGTTACTCTTATATGAACTATACTCAATAAGAAAAATCATTTTTACTCTATGGTTTAAAACCCTGTTATTCACAAGACAGTGAGATCCAGTCTAATTTTTAGTGTCCCTTTTAATAAATAGGAACCTATAATTTTATAAATAGCAGGATTTTAATCGCATAGGGTTAAATAAAAGTGCTTACTGATAAAAATAAGTGTCTGTTGCTGAGAAAGTAAAATTAGGGGCTGAAGGCTGTTAACTATCAGAGACTACGAAATATCAAACACAAACCAACCTGTAATTGTCCGCAATTTCAAATAAGGAACCCCTATTCAACCTATCTTGCAGAGCATAACACAAAGCACCTGAAAAATACAATAATAATACGGCAAATAAAGTTACACAAAAGCATGTTGGATAATATATTACATACAGGATACATCAATGTACTAAAATTCGTTCATGGCGGAAAAATAAAGGAAAAAAATTTAAAAAAAAAAACCCGTTATCCTTTTTTTTTAACTGCAACTTTATTTGTTATTAAAGAAATATTCGTTCTTTAAAGAAAAAAGAAAAAGAAAAGCCAAAAGAGCCTTTATAAAGTTAAAAATGCCCGAGGTGTCATAGATGCTAAAAATCATCACTAATAAAATATAATTCTTATTTGTGGATCTTATATTATAGATTTATCTCCTATTAATACATGGTATTTAGCAGCATCGATCGATGACTTATAACAATACTCTTACAAAGTCCACATGGTCACAACACGTGCAAACCAGGAGAGCATTTTGGACGACGTGGCAATTAAGTTCCATGCAAGATGACAACTTGGCCAACCTTTTCATCTCTGTTTATCTCTTAAATGTTATCTATAACTGAAGAAATAAGGGAAACCAAAAACCAAAAGTTTTTTCGACTACATAAGCAGTGAGATTGAATTAGATAAAAGAATTAAGGAAACCAAAAACCAAAAAGAAAAGAAGAATTGACGGCAGAGATTAGCAGCTTAACAGAGAGTTTCTGATTTAGGAAGAGGGAAGAGACATAAAACCAGCGGCAGAAAAAGACCAAAAGATCCATAAAAAGGAGGCGCGCGACTCCATTTCCACTTGTTTCTCTCGCATGGCTTCCGTTTACTTTCCTCTGGTATATATTAAAATTTACAATACAATATATGTTAGTACTCGATAAGATTTTATTAATTGTACGCATTTTTGAAAGGTCATGTTTATTTACATTTTTTTTGTTTAATGACTTGTCGCGATTATGATTTAATGTTCAGAAATATGAGTCAATTTGAGGAATAGCTCTTTGCGGGATGCTTGCTACGTGCGTGATTTGTTTGCCACGTGAGGATCAAAATATGATAAATGTTTATGTTTATATATAATTTGTGTTTGTTGCTAAATTCTAATCATGCATGAAGATTTATATTCATATTACACGTAGTCACACACGGTAAACAGGAGGTTAATGAAATAAGTAGTTTAGAGCCCATTTAAAAACATGATTCAAACGAAATAGTTTTGGTTCAAACCAATTTTAATATAATATTTTTCTCTGCTCGTAAAAATATGAATTGCTATATGTTTTAGGATTAAATTGGTTCGAGCTTATCCCAAATGTGTTCCTAGCAAGTCTCACGCCAATCTCTGCCCTAAGGGAGAATATAAAGTCTATGGGAACGAATAAGTAATTTAGAGCCCGTGGCTAGCTACCACGACTACCTATTGCTCGCAGGCATCCGATACGTATACAAGGCTAAGACGTAAGAAGAACAAAATGACTTATCATAAAATGACAAACAATATGTATTTTAAATATATTTGTGAAAATATGTTATTTTGTACATACAGAGGCAATGGAGGTAAGGATATTGAATATCATCATGCAATAAGATTTCTACAAAAAAAAGGGGGTGTTGTAGGATAAGTGACACCATACATAAATTACAATACTAAATGGGATGGGGCTTTAACTTATGGGTTTAAGGTAAAGGTGGTGTGTGTAATTCCATATATACATACATTGACCAATTGATTTTAATGAATGTGTCTGTTATTGTATATAGTTGAAATACCGATTGACAAGAGTTGGCTAAGTCTAAGGAATCGGTTGTCAAATAAGTATTGAGATGGGTTATTTGATTTTATTGAGGTCGGAAAGAATTATGCAAATTCATTTAGAAATATCAATTATCCTTGCATGGAGTGTAAAAATCATGACATGCAGCCAGTTGAAACAGTGAAACCTCACATACATTGATTCGGTTTTGATATGCCATACATTAAATGGATTTACCATGGTGAAGTAAAAGAGGTTTCAAGTATTAGCCCAGTTATAAGTGAACCAGTAGACAAAGTGTTTGCATTCATTGAAGATGTTGTTGGCATTGATGATGATTATGATATGTTCGGTGAGACAGAAATGGATATTGAAGATCCCGATATGTTGCATTCAAAGATCTCTTATCTGAGCTTCAAGCGGGATTGTATCTAGTTAAATATTCATCATTGAATTTTTGAGTGAAATTGATATATCTAAAAATGGTCTATAAGTGGCCTAATGAATGCATGGATGCTACGTTGAAGATATTAAAAGATGCATTCCCAGATGGGAACAAGTAACCTGAATCTTACTTTGAGTCTAAGAAGTTATTGAGTAAATTAGGCCTGAGCTGCGAAACAGCTCATGTCTATAAGTATGATTGTGCTTTGTTTTTAGAATAAAAATGTTGATCTACATGCATGTCCCATTTGTAACACAAGTCGTTGAAAGAGTAATAAGGGGAAGAAGGTTTCGTGGAAGTACTACGTCACTTTTCCCTAAAGGATCAGTTTCAAAATGTTAGCATTTATACTCGGGATGCATGTGAGCCATTTCATGATGCTTAAAAAGATGTAAATGCCTAGTATAAGGGCATTTTTATAGAACATAATAAAAGTAATTATCATGATTTTGAATGTTATAGGATCTATTTGCTCTCGATTACCAATACTTGGACTATATCCTCTACGGTGTACTTAATATGGAGGCATCCAAGTGCTACAAGGATTGGAAGAACGACCTTCACAAACACTTCAAAACACTTGGAAGATCAGCAAATGAGGCACACATCAGATCGAACCCCTCTGAGAACCTTAGGAATCAAGAACACTAAGGTCATTGTTGTAATAGGTTCATGTTTGAGAAATTTATATAATTGTAGATCTTCTAAGTTGGTTATTTATTATATATATTAATTACAATATTGCTAATGCTAAAAGCTATTATAAACAGAAAAATTTGACGACAAATAAAAACAATCGTGCCAAACTGAAGTGATCAAGTTTGTATGGTCAGATTATCTATCCTTAGCATCACAACAAGAAGGTTAGAAAGTTCTTTAATTACAAGCAATCTTAAAAATTATCAAAGAATATATTATTCTAACACATTGAAATTGTTGAACTGGCCAACATGATGACCTAGTAGCTGATGTCTGCCATATACAACTAGGCAGATATGCATCATCATGAGGAGACTTGGGTTAACCCCGAAGCACAACAAACTTTTGTAGGTACTTTTAATTTTTAATACTATATTCTCTTATTCAAATTACTCTATATATTTATAACATGTGTTTACTGTTATTTGTGTAGAATACAATGGATCAGGAGAGACAAACCCAGATGGCACAGTCTGCTCCCTCCTCAACCACACCTGTGCTTAATGAGGAGGGAATTTCGCAACATGTCCTAAGTAGACGTAGAGGACACATGACTGGATTAGGCCCCATATTCCTGTAAAGGATTTACTCTTGCATTGGTCCATCCTCTAGCTCTTGGTCAGACAAGACATCTTCTATGCCTGTTGACCAGTATGTGGAAGATTTTTTGAGAAGATCGACCAAGTACAACATGAATATGTATCAGAGCCACAAGAAGTTGATGGATTTACTGAGCCTATTGCTCCCTAGCATCCAACCCCCGTCTCTGATGACTTCTCTAACTTTTGTTCGTCTAGGTCCTCCACCTCCTCCAAACACCACTGACGACAACAATAATGGCATCGACAATGCTATAAATTTAGGGGATTACATTGTATTTTCTTCTTTATTCAATATTTTGACACTATGTTTGGTTTGATTTTTATTTTATTATTAGAACAATGTATTATCAATTATCTTTTTTGATATTAAATTTTTATTTTCATTATGCTAATTCGATTATTTCTATTTAAAATTAATATTATTAAAAAATATTAAAAATTTAATAAAAGTATTAAAAATTACTAAAAAATATATTAAAAACTTGATTAAAAAACTATTTGCGACAATAATGTCATCACAAAAAAAAGGAACAAAACATATTTGTTACAACATTTTTGAAAAGTCGTCGTAAATAATGACACTACGTCAACATTAGTTCAATTAATTGTGACGATATTATTTGAAATTGTCTTCGTTAAAAATGTTGGCCACGTCACACCAATGACAAGCTCAACAACATAATTGTGGCGACATTTTTGCGACTATTTGCCATCGTAAATATAAATACAATGACATTATCATTACAAAAAATTATTTGCGACTAATTTTTAGCGACGACTTATTGACAACGAAACGTCGTCGCAAAAAAAATTTTTGCGATGAGTTTCTATCTTTTGCGACGACAAACCCTGTTTGTTGTAGTGTTTTTCCTAGTTGGCTAGACAAGCATAGCAAGTAAACTTAGAAGAAACAAAGCTTTATGAGGCTTTACAAGATGGATTATATGTATACAAGTGCAATTACGCACTATAAATCCAGTTTGCCAGAATAGAATGTCCAATGAAACTGTTCAAGACCGTTGATTTACCAGCACGCTGACCTTATTGAGCACCAACAAAAACGAGAATGAGAACAAAAAGTATTAATTTTAAGACATCATATTAGTGGACAAATATTTTAACGAGATACATTTTAAAAAATAGTAGAATTTTTGGAGATGCTGAATCATTTTGGCGTTTTGGTGCTCGATTAGAGATGCCCTGACCTCTCTGGCACACGTTCGCACTTACATGGCATGTATGGGACTCACTGTTTACATAAGCGTCGCTTTCTCTTTCTTCTTTGGACTTCCATTGTGACTCTCCTTTGAATGTTAAGTAGAAACCGATGAAGTTCAACTATATTTCTTTCTTGTGCGTTTCTATTTCTCTTGCATGCTATATTTACCCTAGCAGATTCAAAAGATGTCAGACAACTGAAGCTTTTGACGAGGTCTGAACCTTCCAACAACTACCAGCTTTAGTTTGGGACTTTGGATAAAGTTTTAACCTTGATTGTACCTTGAGTTTCACCGTCTAATCTCTTTCAGGTTTTTTTCTTTTAAGAAAACAAACTAGAATACCCTTTTAATTTGTACTTCTGTTGTGTTCAAAAAAAGAAGGAATGATGATGACTTGTAAAGGATCTAGGATTTAAACTCAGTGGAGTATAAATAAGAACAAAATTTATAACCTTAAATAATTTTAAAAAATAAAGAAAAATTAATTGCATAAGCAACACGTTATAATTATCCTTGGCAGGTTTTTATGCTTTCAAATTGTCGTAAGAAAGAGAAAGAAAAAGGAAACGAATGGAGAGAAAAGGGAAAGAATAAAAAAAAAAGACTTTAAAAAATAAAAAGGCTAATAAAAGCATCATTCTCTTAGAAAAAATATTGTAACAAAAAATTTGAATTTGTGAACTAAAAAAATTAGAAAAAACATATAGGGTGTCTAACTGGTTCTTAATGGGGTAGGCTAGGGAGATGCAAAGTTATACTCTAAGCGCAATAATTATTGTGCTTTTTATATTTAAGCTTTTTATCTATTTTTTAACCTTTGACTGAAACAATTTGCTCTTGTAAAGGTATATTCAAATGCGATGTCTTAATGCTCCATTTACAATTTTTCGTTGGTTTTCTTTTCTCATTTTTCTACTTGTCATATGATCGCATGCCAGTACCTCAAGAATGCATTTGCACTTTGCAGAGTTAGGGAGCGAGAGAAATTATACTATAAAATTTTAAAAGCGCATTACCGAGTGATTTCGGTGCTCTTTTTCTTAGGAAAATAGGCCTGGTTTTTGTTGTCTTGTAAGATGGTCGAGGATTTGGAGTGATGACCGTGTAAAGACTTTAAAATTTACATTTTTTGTTGAGTTTTTCAAAAGGTAGATTCCGTAGCACTTCCCACAATTTGAGGGAAGTAAAAAATCTATGTTATTGTGCTTCTTTCCTGTTGTTCAGTGTGAACTAGCCAAGCATATTTGTTGATGTAATGACAAATCTTAGTTGAATTGTGTGTTCAAAAGTTTTAATGACCATAAAATACAAGCTTATTTTTAGAAGGAAATTGAGTACACTAATTTTGAAACTTTCTTTGCAATTATATTTTCCCCTATGCATTTCAGTTGCAGTACATGGTAGATTTCACTACCTTGTAAGAGTAGTTGGATAATATTTGTTAAACATTGGAGTTTAATATTTGGTTTCTTGATAAGCAAATATATGCAAGGTCTTTAGCATTTGTAGACCTATATATATATATATATATATAATTGCTATTGCTACCTAATGGCAATTGCTCACTACCTTGAATTGCTTGCTCAATTGCCAATGAACCAATTAGATGTCACTAAAATCTATGTCGAATTGATCAAAGAAACTCAGATCTTTAAACTATTGATAATTCTTGATTTTGGAACCCGAGTGCAATCCATAGGGATTTTATCCCTCTGTTCTTTTACTCGTTTCATAGCTTGGAAAATTGCGCCTTCCGTGTTGGTCTGGTTGAGTGTATTTTAGGCAAGGACGTTTTTATTTTTGGAATAAAATGTCTTTTTTGGGGCATGTTTGCTTCATGTTAAAGGGAAAAAGAGAAAGAAAAAGAAGAAGGAAGGGTAGGAAGGGTCACACAATACATGAAATGAAGTAATAGAATTATATAATAATTTGAAACTATATTAAAATTGTATGGTTTGAGTCGATGAGTTACATTTTTATTTGGTCCGAGTGATAGGAAATGCTAAAACTTCTGAGTGTAGTGATTTTTGTGATAAACAACTGAGTAGCGTCAATTGTTTTGTGCAAGTTTTTTCCTTTCTTTTATAACCATTTGTTTGGGTCAATGTGCATAAAATGAAATTCCGTAGGATCTACAAAATTGGTATACTTAATGTATGTACTTATTTATGCTTTGGATTTCCTATAATTTAAAAATGCTTCAAGCTGCGCTTTACTCCTACGCAAACATTTTATCGTTTTTCTTGTAACTGGGAATAATGAGTTGCAGTGATGTTTATCAGGCATGGCTAAGACAAGAGGTGTAAAAAGGAATTTGGCAAGGAGGAAGAAAGCGAAAGCCGATCCTCCAAATTGCATGGAGAGGGAGGAGACGCGTGTTGGGGATGCTGACCCCCACAAAGGAAAGGAAGCGTGAACAAGGACTTAGACCACGCAGTGGGCACGACGTCGAGGACGGATATTCAAGTCGGATGTTCTCCCAGGAGGTTTAAAGTTATGTTTAGGTTGTCATGGAAATGGGGTTTGCTGCCCTTTTGGACACGACCAATGTGACCATAAGCCATAGTTTGGTATTGTGGTTGGTTGACAACTTGAAAATTGGGGACCGATCGTTGACCCTCAATGGGAGAACTTTTGTCTTAAATTCAACTTTGTTCTGTTGTATGAAGGGCGTTGGAGATAGAGGGCATGAATTTGAACAGATTAGCACAGCCAATGATGTTAAGAGTAGGCGGGGAGTAATCAAGGGCGGAACCGATAAGCTGTCGCTGCACCAACTTGAAAAGCCGAGTTTGAATTCCTCTCTGCATCTTTCGCCCAGTGCTAAGCTTCGGTCACAAATTTTTTCCTCCTTGTTTTTATTTCGGAAAAGTCTTGTTGTATTGAAAATTAAAGCCTTTTCATGGATCTTTTCCTGCAGGTAGCCACTTTGTTTGTTCAAAAGGGATCGTTAGTTTTAATTTTTGTGTTGAAATAATTTAGTTGTTTAGCATATTGATTTTCTCAACGATATAGTTATTGCTATAATCAACTTTTTACGCAGTCTAAGTTTATACTAATAGTATTTTTCTTATACTGTCAGTATTCTTTTTCATACAAGTCATAAGGTTCCATAACCTCCCATACTTATCCACATTCATCACATAACGTAATTCCAATATTCTAACTTTGTTCAGTCCAAATTTACACTGACAGTATTTTTCTTATATTGTCGGTACATTCTCTATACTGTTACAGCATTCCTTATTCATTCATATTCTTCAAACAGTATTATTCCTATACTGCTTTAACTTAAACAGTCTAATTTCTGTACTACTTATCGTTAAATAGTCAAATTCTTATACTACATTACTTTTATAGTGTAATTTTTATACGGCATAACTTTATCGATGAACTTCCTCACACTGCATTATTCAAATACCGTGTAATTTTTTGTATTATTATACAATCTTTTTCCTTAAATTGTATTTTTGTCTTAACATAATCTTTAAATTATTGTATTTTTAATATACTCAAATGCTCAGGTGTTACAGAAAATACCTCTTGAGTTCACTTATAAAACACGGAACAAGAATATAGAAAGTAATCACAAAGAAGAGATCAGAACATTCTCAGCAGAATTTTTACTGATGATCCCTAAAAACAAAAATTGCTCTCAAAGCTTTTTATCCTTCAAGAGAGAGAGTTTTTACATACAGAAAGAATACAATGAATTATCTGACTAAGACACTTCAGCTATATATCCTTGTTTAGCCTATTACACGTCAGGCCCAACCTGTACATTACTAGCTTATCTGGAACTAACAACACAGACTAAACAATACAGCTCCTAATCACGTGCATCTTATTCACTGTAAGACCATTTTTGTTTTCCAATCTCTGTTCGACACAGCACTGCTATTTTGAAGATTCAATCTAAGCCAACATTACAACAATCTCTACCTTTGGCTGATTTGATTTTGGCTTCGTGATTGCTTCCCCTCCCTTACTTCAAGCAACTCCAAACAATGCTTGAACTTTGGAGATGCTAATGGTTTTTTTTTCACCATACCGGCAGGATTCTCTTCAGTTGAAACTTTCTTTAACTCAACCTGTCCACTAGCAATTATTTCCCTAATGTAGTAAAGCATCACATCTATATGTTTCGTCCTCTTGTAATTAGCCTGGTTCTTGGCTGAGTGAATTGCGCTTCGGCTATCACAATAAACCTTAGTAACCAAGTGTTTTAGCCCCAGCATATCTGCCATACCCTGCATCCACTTGGCTTCCTTGAAGGCTTCTGTCAATGCCATGAACTCTACTTCTGTTGTAGACAAAGATTCAACATGCTGTAGATTGGCCTTCCAACTAACCACATTACTGCAGAGCTTAAACACATATCAAGTTAGTGATCTTCTTCTATCAAGACAACCTGCAAAATCAGCACCTACAAAGTCAGTGACTTCTCCACTGCTCTTATGCTTTTTGTACAGCAAACCTTGGGCTGCTAAGATATCTCAAAGTCCATTTAACAGCTTCCTAATGTTTCTTCCCTGATTTAGCCATATATCTACTTACAATGATAATAGAATAAGCCAAACCAGGACATGTGCAAACCATTGCGTACATCAAACTTCCCACTGCACTTGCATATGGTATGTTGTCCATGTACTACTATTCTTGATCTGTCTTAGTGTTGGAATAAAAATTTGAAACCCAGCGGAAGAGGCGGATCGTTAACAAACAAAAATTTTCTAAAAACTTTGTTCATCGAGAATAGATATATAATTTTAATTAATAAAAGAAAGCTTTAGGAATTTTACAAACCTTTTGAAGACTATCAGGGTATCCTAGCTTTCCTCTTTGACACCACGATCTTCCAATCCAAGCCTCCACACCAATAGAAAGACGAGTGGGCGTCAAACTGCAAGAATGAATTTTCCTCACACTTTTCTGAATCTGCTATGTACTCAACACATGAGATAGCAGACCTTTTTTTCCACAGAAGAACTCTCAGTTTTTCTCTCTGAGTATTTTGCAAAAGTTATGTGAATGAAAAAACTCTTGAGATAACTGTTATCTCTCTCTATTTATATCTGAGCAATTAGTTATTTTTTCAATTGATTTTTCAATATAAAAATAATCACCATATCAAACATATAAGGAAAGAATATATTTTACAAGGTTGTAACCTTTTAACTTTCCCTTTTCTTCTTTTTCTCTTCTTCCTCTTTTTTTTTTTCGAATGAATCACGTAGGTGATTCTTTCTCTATATATATACATATTAAAAACCTTGTTTACGTGAAACGTAAACTTTTAACTTTTTTTTTTTTTTTTAACTTGTCGAGAAACAAACGTGATTCAACAAATATATATATATAGAAAAAGTAAAACGTGTAAAGTACGTTTCCTTTTTTTTTCCATATAGATATATATAAAAGTAACTATATTTAAAAAACGTAAATGTTGTTTACGTATCTATATATATATATATTAATATATAATCAAATCTAATATATATATATATATATGTTAACATTGAAAAATAAATCTTATTTATTTAAGAATAGATTTTAAATATAATCAATTAATTAATTAACTAATGCTCAGTAAAAATGTGACAACATTTATCATATTACATTATGTATTACAGAGAACATTTTTCTATGTTACATTAATAATTCAAGTGTGAAATAATTAATTTAGAATTCAATAATTCTAAACTAAATAT
This sequence comes from Artocarpus hirsutus, assembly GCA_946598075.1. Classification (NCBI taxonomy): domain Eukaryota; kingdom Viridiplantae; phylum Streptophyta; class Magnoliopsida; order Rosales; family Moraceae; genus Artocarpus; species Artocarpus hirsutus. Next base: position 703 of record CAMOHE010046626.1, on the reverse strand, counting down.
CTATAATTCATTCTATGCATAAATCCAATATAGTGTTAAGATGTGGTATTAGGGACCTATGGACCTATAACTCAAGCTCCAATAAATTTGACAATTAATCGAACTCTTTAATTAATGTATCAAATTTATTAGTTTCAGTGTTACTCCACTAAAAACCTGAAACTGAACTCTTGAGGTTATAGTAAAATTACTCAAAGAAAATTAACGAGTTGTCCATTGATATAATCATTGCATATAAGTCAGTCCTCCATAAATAGTTCATAATAAGAGCCAGGTTCAATTTCCGTTTACCTCTCTTATTATATCTTTATCCTTGAGTTTCAATAATTCTCTAATGAACAGTTAATTTATAATCTTATTATGAACGAGCGCTCTACTGTTCAAACATTGAATTATCGCTCAAGAGAACTATTTTTCTAACTTCCATAGGGAATGAATGGATTCCATATCTGTATAATATTATTCCCAGCCACTTATTACATTATATTTTCAAGATGCTAAGTTATGATCTGTGCTTACACAAATCTTACCATGCAAGTCAAAAAACATAATGTCATAAATAGGAGTCTAATAAATACTCAGGATTAAGACTGTCAAATATATGATCATCATAATGATAAATTTGAATATTCTATTTGTAACGGATGATTATTAGAGATTCATAATTTATCTGGTCTAGTCCTATATAATCTCATTACATAAA
>CAMOHE010046625.1:0-25243 GCA_946598075.1 Artocarpus hirsutus | reverse complement strand
ATTCTAATCAAACGATTGATTTTAAAATTATCTCATTTTTATTTATAAATTAAATTCTAAAACCCTATTTTCAACTAAACCCTTATTTAATTAACTTAATTAAACCACCACGTCACTTCCTGTACTCCGGAGCGTGACAGCCCACCTGTAGTAGACACGAGGCATCGGCCTGGAATGTCCGACGATGCGTGGACTTCTCAGTTGCTGCCCTCCTGTAGAGATGCACGGTGAAGCACCGTGCATCTCTACAGGAGGGCAGCAACTGAGAAGTCCACGCATCGTCGGACATTCCAGGCCGATGCCTCGTGTCTACTACAGGTGGGCTGTCACCGTGCATTTGTTTCTCTAGCGCCGTGAAGTACCCCATTGGGAGGTGTTCAGCCACTGTTACGATAGCATTCCGCTTATAAGATGCAGCTGTCAGTCAAATGCCGGTGTTGTTCTACTGCAACTCACGGTTGGCAATGGAGGTCTCTGCATGTGAAACTCCTGGAGAAGATGAAGAGGAAGAAGAAAACCCCCCTTGGTTACTTTTTGTAATCCAATGGATTACTGGGCTTATTTTGAACATGGGCCATAGTTTTTTTAAAGTAAACTACCAGTTATTACATGGCAACCCACTTGGTGCAGTCTACCACAAATGGAGCAAGAAAAAATGTTTAATTACAAAAAGGCGTTTATGATTTTTTATCTATTTTTTTAGGTTGCAATTTAATTATCCAAAAGGACTTAGTCAAAAATCCATTATTTTTTTTCATGTTATTATTTTATGTGATAATTGTGATAATATGTTTATACATTATAACATGTCATCTAGGAAAATGCTCACTTATAGTTATCGTAACATGACATGCATACACTTGCATATTATTTCATATTTTATAAAGTTGTTTAGAAAATGACTTAATATGTGTTAGAATTAATTTAATGAGATTAAATTAATTAAGTTAATTTTATAGAATTTTAATTTATTTTTTAATCAACCAAATAATATGATTTTAGTTTTAATTGTTAAAACTTAGTAAAATTCACATTAATTCTAAGTTATCTAATTTTAAATTGTTTAATGTTAGGTAGCTTAGATAATTTATAATAAATTTAGATTTTTAAGAAATCTAATAATTCATCTAAGTGTAAATAGGATGGGATTCTATTAACACAAAACATAACCTAGTAATTGAAAATTGCTTTTATTTACTATAATTATGAAACATTGGATGTTTTATAAGATAAAACACATCATTTTAAAGTAATGAGTGGGAGAAGGTAATATGATAATATAACCTATGGTCTCTACTATTAGCACAATATCGTGAGATTTATGTAGCGCCTCGCGACAATTTAATTTAATTTTTCCTACAAAGGGTGTCCATTTAAATTAAAAACAAAATTGGCTTTCAAGAGATAGGATTTTGTAAGCGATTTCAAAATTGACATACTCTACGGCGGCAATTTTGAGTTAAGTTATTAGAATCTGAAATAGTAGGTTACACTCATAAAGATATAATTAATTTGTTAATTATATTTTGACAAAAAATAAATGGTTATTAATAAATATAGAAAATATGAGATACTTTGAATATATTTATTAATTGAGAATGTCTCAATTCAATTTATAAATAATTTGATCTACCCTACGGTGGTACTTTATTTATTAAAATTGAATAATCATGGAATTAGTAAAATATTTTATGTATTTTCCATATGCATCATGCATCACGCTTACTATTCAAAAACATATATTTATGATGTTTACGCAACCGGTTATTTATTTATTTATTTATCATAACAACAATGTCTAATCTAATCATCGTTACTCTCAAATGAAAAATTAACCAAAGATAATTTTGTCAAGTGGAAAAGTAGTATGAATATTGTACTAATTTGTAAAATTTACAAATTTGTCCTGATAGAGGAATGTTCTCTATCGCTTACTGCCAATGCCTCTCGTAATATACAAGAACCATATGATCAGTGGATCAAGGCAAATAACAAGGCTCGTTGCTTCCTTTTGGTTGGCATGTTTGACATGCTTAGGATGAAGCACGAAGGCATGGAGACTGCTTATGAGATATTACAGTCTCGGCAAGACATGTTTGGTAAACCTTTTGAAAAAGCACATCATAAAGCCCTTAAGTTTGTGATAAATGCCAAAATGAAAGCAGGGGTCTCGGTCAGAGAACTTGTTCTCAGCATGCTTAACTACCTCCATGAGGCCGAGGTAAATGGAGCAGTAATAGATGAAGCCACACAAGTAGGGATGATTTTAAAAACCCTCACCCCTATGTTCCTTCAATTCAAGTAAGAATTTTCATGAATAAGATAAAATATAACATGACGGAGTTGCTTAATGAGCTACAAATCTTTGAGTCTATTTCGAAAGAAAAGACCAAAGAAGATGAGGTAAATATTGCAGAAGCTTAACCTTCCTCTTCTGCTCGAAAGAATAGGAAGAGAAAGAAGAGACATGAAGGAAGTGTTAAGTCTAAGAATGGAAGACAATCTAAGAGGAACAAGAGCCACAACAACAAAAAGAGTTCAAAGTAAAAGAAGCCCAAAGGAAAATGTTTCCATTGCAGTGCAGTTGAGCACTAGAAGAGAAACTACAAGAAGTATCTTCAAGAGCTCAAAGAAAAAAAGAATAATGATAAATTAGATTTACTCATTTTAGAAGCTTATTTAGTCAAAAATGATACTTCACCTTGGATAGTTGATTCGAGGGCAACTATCCATATTTGTTCTTTTTTGCAGATGCTTAGTTCTTCAAGGGAGCTTGTCGACAGGGAGCAAACGATGAAAGTGGGAATGGGAGCGGTTGTTTCAGCAAGAGTAGTGGGAGTAGTTAAACTTTATTTTAAAAATAGGTTTGTAATTTTGGACAATGTTTATTATATTTCTAGTTTTCGTAGAAATTTTATTTCTGTTTCTAGGTTATTTGAACAAATGTTTAATGTCTCTTTTAATGGTAATTATGCTAATATTTCTAGAACTGGTTTGGATATTTGCTCTACACATCTAAAAAATAGGCTTTACACTTTAAGGCCCAACAAAAAATCACTGCTCAATACCTAAATGTTTAAAGTTGAACAATCAAAACCCCAAAGGCAAAAGGTTTCCTCTAATAATGAAATATACATATGGAACCTTATATTAGGTCATGTTAACCTTGATAGGATTAATAGACTAGTAAAAGATGGTCTTTTAAGATAACTTAAAGTTAGGTTTCTACTTGTTTGTGAATCTTGTCTTGAAGAAAAAATGATTAAAAGGTCTTTCTTTGTAAAAGACGAAAGGGTCAAGGAACCACTTCAGCTAACACATTCAGACATTTGTGGTCCATTGAATGTAAAAGCACATGGTGGTTATGAACACATTTATTGATGATTATTCTAGGTATGGAGACATGTACCTAATGCAAAGGAAATCTGAAACTTTTGGAAAGTTTAAAGAATTCCAAGTAGAAGCTAAAAATCAATTAGGAAGGTTAGTGAAGACTCTTCAATCTGATGGAGGAGGGGAATAGGTTGATACTGAGGTCAGGATTATTTGATAGAACATGGTATTCCATCATAGCTCACCACGCCTGGAACACCACAACAGAATGGTCTTACTGAGAGAAGAAATCAGATGTTGCTTGATATAGTGAGATTTATGCTTAGCTATTCATCACTACACACTTCATTCTGGGGATATGTGTTACAAACTGTAGTATATCTTTTAAACATTATTCCATTTAAGTCTATTCCAAAAACACCCTTGGAGTTATGGAATAGTCATAAACCTAATATACGACATATACGTATATGGGGGTGTCCAACACATGTGCTAAAAGGAAAGACCGGGAAGCTAGAACCACGTTTTGAAATATGCTTACTTGTAAGACACCCAAAGGGAATGAGAGGAGGTTTGCTTTATAGTCCATAACAAAAAAAGGTATTTTTGTCGACAAATGCCACTTTTCTCGAGAATGATTATACGACAAACTATAAACCTCGTAGCAAAATTGTACTTAAAGAGTTACTTTTTGATTAGATCAGACTGCAACCGATAACTGTTGTCGAAGGACAAGATGAGGAGATTACATCTGTAGATCATGATATCATACCACCTCGACATAGTGGGAGGGTTGTGAGACCACCTATTTGCTACAAGGAAATTAGAGAAGTACATGTTGCTAATTTTGATCATGGTAAGGATAATCCATTGACATATCATCATGCAATGGAAGATTCTGAGAAGGAAAAATGACTGGAGGCTATGAACCTTGAAATGGAGTCTAAGTACTCCAATTCATTTTAGAAACTTGTAGATCTACTTGAACGGATAAAACCCACAGGGTGCACATGGATCTACATGAAGAAAAGAGGAGTGGATAGACTTTCAAAGCTAGGCTTGTGATGAAGAGTTATACCCAAAAGGAGGGAGTTGATTATGAATAAACTTTCTCCCCCGTAGCTATACTTAAATCCATTGAACTTCTTTTATCTATTGTTGCATGTCTTGATTACGAGATATAGCAAATGAATGTCAAGACTGCCTTTTTGAATGGCTATCTTGAGGAAAGCATCTATACGGTGCAACCAAAAGGGTTTATGGTCAAAGGTCAAGAGCAAAAAGTTTGCAAGTTGTAAAGGTCTATATATGGACTTGAACAAGCTTCAAGATCTCGAATCTTAAGATTTGATGAAGCAATCAAGTCTTATGGTTTCGATCAAAATGTTGATAAACCTTGTGTATATAAGAACATCAAAGATAAAAAGGTGGCCTTCTTGGTTCTTTATGTAGATGATATCCCACTAATTGGAAATGATGTAGGGATATTATCTAATGTAAAGAAATGGCTTGTTAACTAATTCCAAATGAAAGATTTGAAAAAGGCAAGTTATGTTCTTGGAATCCAACTCATAAGAGATTGCAAGAATAAACTGTTGGCGTTGTCTCAAGCATCGTACATCGATAAGGTGCTTATCAGATTTCGATGCAAAACTCCAAGGAAGGTAATTTACTTACATGTCATGGAGTTTATCTTTCAAAAGATCAGTGTCCTAAGACACCTCAAAAGGAAGAAGACATGAGACAAGTACCCTATGCATCTATAGTGGGAAGTCTAATATATGCCATATTGTATACAAGACCTAACATTTGCTATGCAGTGGGTATAGTTAGTCGGTATCAATCCAACCTAGGATTAGATCATTGGGTGGAGAACGAGAAATAGTATGCTAGTATATTTGGTGAGAATTTGATTCTTATTGGATACACTAATTATGTTTTTTAATCAGACAAAGTCACATGTAAATCTATATCTAGGTCAGTGTGTACTTTTGGTGGTGGAGCTATAGTTTGGAGAAGCATTAAATAATCTTATAATTCGACTATGGAAGCTGAATATGTGGCTGGTTATGAAGCATCTAAAGAAGCTGTATGGCTTCGTAAATTCATAAATGATTTGGAAGTCGTTCTAGGCATGGATAAACCACTCATACTGTATTGTGATAACAATGGTGCAGTGGCAAATTTGAGAGAGCCCAGAAACCACAAAAGAGGAAAGCATGTGAGCAAAAATATCATTTGATCAGAGAGATAGTGCATTGAGGCGATGTGAAAGTTGTGAAGAAAGCATCAGCAAACAACCTTACCGACCCTTTCACTAAGACGTTACCTGCAAAGAGCTTTGAGGGGTATTTGGAAAGCTTAGGTCTAGAGACACGTCTCACCTGCTTCAGGGCAAGTGGGAGATTGTTCGGATTGGTGCCCTATAAGCAATGACATTGTATATATTGTTAATAAATAAATAAAATGACATTTGTAATTATTTTGATTGCTTACATGTATTATGAATACTTTAATAAACATCAAGAAAATTCCATGATTATTTATGTGACTGTAAATTTAGCATATAAGTGTTATATGCTTAGGGATAAAATTTATAGATAATAATCTAAATAGTCCATAATAATTAATTAAAGATTGTGATCTTTAATTTAATACTATAAGTACGGTCCAATCTCATGTAGAATGTAGAGACATTAGATTGAAGGTACTTTATATAATAAGATTATATAGGATTAGGCTAGATAAATTATAAATCTTTAATAATCATTACAAATAGAGTATTTAAATTTATCGCTATGATGATAATATATATGATGGTCTTAATCCTATGTTTTTATTAAACTCCTATTTATGACATTATATTTTTTGACTTGTATGATAAGATTTGTCTAAATATAGATCATAACTTAGTATCTTGGAAACATGATGGAATGCATGGTTGGGAATAATATTATATAGATACGAAATCCATTCATTCCTTATGAAAGTTATAAAAATAGCTCTCTTGAGTGATGATTTGAGATTTGAACAATAGAGCGCTTGTTCATAATAAGATTATGAATTAACTATTCATTAGATAATTATTGGAACTCAAGAATAACGATGTAATTAGAGAGATAAAAATTAAACCTAACTTTTATTATGAACTATTTATGAAGGACTGACTTATATGTAATGATTATATCAATAGACTACTCGTTAATTTTCTTTCAGTAATTTTCACTATAATCTTAAGAGTTCAATTTTAGTTTTTTAGTTGAATAACACTAAAAAAAATAAATTTGGCATATTAATTAAAGAGTTTAATTAATTGTCAAATTTATTAGAGCATGAGTTATAGGTTTATAGGTCCCCAATGCTACCTTTATAACATTGTATTAGATTTAATGTACAAGAATGAACTATACATATGAAACTTGGAATTTTTGAATTCCGAATTAATTGTTTTACACTTGAGATATCAATATAACATAGAACAAGTTCTCTATGACACATAATATAATGTGATAAATGTTGTCAAATTTAACTGAGCATTAATTAATTAATTAATTGATTTTATTAACTAATGAGATTAATTAAATATGTTTTAAATTAATTAATTAATAATATTTGAATAACAATATTATTAAAATATAATTTTAATTTTGTGCAAGACATATGGTAGGACCATATTTTGTCATTTTAAACATAGACACAAAATTCAATTATTAATTAATTTAAAATCTATTTTTTTAATAAATATGATTTATTTTTAATTTACATATATAAGATTTATTTATATTATATATATGATATATATAAATCACGATTCAATGTGATTTTCTTATACGTATATATTATATATATAATTAAAGAATCATGTTTACGTGATTCGATTTTTTCAAAAAAAAGAAAAGAAAGGAAAGAAACTTGGAGGTACTTTTAAGCATTTTCCCCACATATCTGAGTGTGTGGGTATATGATTCACCTACTACAGAGTTTAATGGTTGGTAATTTTAAATTTAAAATAAATTAAAATAAATTAAAATAATAATAACTGCTCAGATATAAAAAGATAGAGATAACAATTATCTCAGAATCTTTTTCTTTTACGTAACTTTTTACAAAATATCCAGAGAGAAAAACTGAGAGTTTTTTGTCTAAAAAAAGATATGATATCCTATGTGTTGAGCACATAGCAGATCTAGAAAAGTGTGAGATTAATTTATTCTTGCATTCTAATACCCACTCGTTTTTAATTGGTGTGGAAGCCTGGCTTGAAAGATTGCAGTATCAAAGAGGAAATATAGGATACCCTGATAGGTTTTCAAAAGATTTGAAATAAATTCTTTAATCTTTCTATTTTTTAATTAAAATTATATAGCTATTCCTGATGAATAAAGTTTTTAGAAAATTTTTATTTATCAATATCGATCCTTTCACTACATTTTCATATTTAATTCCAACAAAAGGATGATTAGATAATTAGTTACCCAATGAAAAAAAAAATGAAAGGGGAGAGAGGGGGAAAACAGAGTAAAAATGAAGGCTAGGCATGGGTAATTAAGCTAGCTAGCAGCTTTATTATAATGTGGACTTTTGTTCTTTTATGCCATGCTATATGCGCTCATTTATCATTACTGTTGTGTTCCAATATTTTTATATATATGGCAACTGAATTTATTTCTAATCCAATAGGATAAACTTTGATTGTCCATTTTTTTGAGTCAAATTTACATAAAGTTTTAAAATTAAAATGAGAGAGAAGGAGGAATGTTAAGAATTTCGTCAATTTTATAACATGGCTTAGAGTTTTTCAACTCTAAAGCACTAGTCAAAGGTTAATAAAATGTGTTTTGTCAGAAATTTTGCAGCCAGCTGCCAACAAGAATTTACTAGATTATCACCAGAAATCATCCAAATATCGTCAAAATCAACAATCACAACCGATTATTGTCAATGATCGATCGCCACTGTCGAGTAGTGTAAATAACCTACTAGAATATCATCCGTAATCAATTACTTGCCACCATAATTAATAATGACCATCGTCCATCAATGATGATTGCGTGTTGGTTGTCAAAAATAATCAACTACATTAACACTATTACGTCGCCTTTTCAATATATATCATCTGTGATCTTTAGTGTTCTTCATATAAGGAAATAGTAAATTAACACTGGAAATTTACTAGATTAATGCCGAAACAAACACATATTTACGGTTATCTCTAATATTGTAATCTACAAGACTTGTGCCCGTAATACATTACATTAAAACCCCGAAATCAAGATATTAAATAAGGAACAAATAACACCACACGATAAATTCTTACAAAATAATCTCCAGATTATTAGAAATGGACAATTAAAACAATTTATCATCAATAAAAAATCTTAGATTCAAAACTAAAAGGTTTTTTAAGGCACTACTATAATCGAGGCTATTGGCGATAACTTTTTTTATGACGACAAATGTTATAGAAGTTGCAACAACAAAACGTTGCAAATGTGGGAAATTTTTGCGATGACATGTTGTCGCATGTTCTACTATATTTGAGTCGGCATGTCGTCATAAGTAATAAAAAAATATCCTTTTGTATTTACAACGACATGTCGTTGCATTTTCTACTATATTTGCATCTATATGTTGTCGCAAGTAATAAACAAAATATACTTTGATTTTTTCGACAACATGTCATCGCATTGATATTTGGCGCCTAAACCTATATGGCACAAAGCTTTCTCCCGCCAATACATAGTTATTTGCGATGACATTACATAGTTATTTGCGATGACATTGTCGTCACAAATAATAACATGGTACATGTAGCAATTACCAGGTTATTATTTGTGACGACAATATTGTCGTAAATACTAGTGGTTTACAGTTGTGATTGACTGTCAATGAGAATGGCAATGAGATTATTTGTGACAACATAAGTCATTGCAAAAAGTGAAAGTTAATTTTTTGCCAAAATTTTGGCAAAGAAAAAAGGCTGTCCATTTAATATTATTTGCAATGACAATTTTTATATGTTGTCACAAAAGGTTGTTCGAAAATCATCTTATCCAAAATAGATCAGACGTCATCGTTTTGTTTATTTTTTGCAATGACATTAAACTTATTTGTGACAATAAAATATCGTCGCAAAAAGCTTTCTGCATAAACGAACCTAAGAGCTCATCTTCCTCCATTTTTTCCAGTGTTTTTCTCCTCCTCTGAAAAATTCTCTCCGTTTCTCCACCCTATTCCACCTCAAATGTCTCCCAATATCCATAAACATATAGATTGATGAGTTTTGTATTGTATAAACTCATATTATCAAACCATATTCATAGAAATCTCCCTAAATTGAAAAATCCCCAAACTTTTTCTTGGTTGAGTTTTGGAGCCTTTTTGGTTGTTTTAGGCCATCCACCGTTGAAGTTTTCGCTACTATCTTCATTTTCTAACCTCCCTTCTTAGTGGGTTTTAGATTATGTAAGTTTTCGATTTTTTTGTATTTGGATTTTTGGAATTGTATTGCGAATTGAATTTTTGGAATTATGAATATGTTAGTTGGATTGTAAATTGTTGTAGAATTATGAATTGTGATTGTGTTTTTTTTTTTAAGAATTGTGTGATGTAGTATTGTTATAATATGGATTGATGTAGAATTAATAAAATTGTGATATTTGATATTTGGATTTTTTGGATTGTGAAATGTGATTGTGATTGTGATTGTGATTGTGATTGTTTTTGGAATTGCATAGTTATGGTTAAGTTAGTAACAAGTTGTATAACCAAGTGGTTTGAATTGAAAATAAAATTATGTTAATATAGTATAATTTTAATGCATTATAGTAATTAAAAAATTGAAAGAAAAAAATATTGAAGTTAATAATAATAATAATTTAAATATCACATTCAAAGTTGTTATTACTAATTAAAAAATTAAAATAAGGAAATGAAAATTCTTAATTAACAATTAATGAGCTAATTAATTAATTAAGTATAAAGTAAAATAATATAATAAATCATCGTTATAAATTGATGAACAATATCATAGTTTAATAATTATAATATTATTGTTAAGGATTAATTAATTAGTATATTGTTTTAATTAATTGATATGACAGAATAAATTGAATTTAAAATTATATATCATTATAAATGGATTAATAATTATAATATTATTGTCTATGAAAATTAAGAAATTAATTTTATTTAAAACAAAAAGAACAATAAAATTATCATACAATTTGATAAGATTGCATAAAATTTAATAAAATTGTAACTTGTTTTAGAGATGGTTTGGTTTAATATGTGACTTTATAGTTACAAAAACAACGTATGTGAGTACAAATTGTGTTTTTATTTTACACGTGCAAACATAAGTTTACATTAGATCCATTTGAGGATTGGTATATAGCAACAATAGTGCTTAAATTGTCCTGTTTGGATAGTTTAGTATTGTAATTTATGTGTTTCTAATTTAATTTCACTAGCGCCTTTGGTAGAGGTTTTGGTACATCTTCCTTTATTCTTCGGTGCATGCCTGACAGCATATTAGGAGAACTAAAGGGACATGCGAAGGATAAAAATTATGTATAACGACCCCTTATATACACATCATTTAAATATTATTATAAAACATAATTATTATAGAACATAATTATTATAGTACTCAATTATGATATTAAACCTTTTATTTATCAATAGTTGGATATGTCTAGATAAGTTGTTATATGTGCTGGCTCTTTAGGTGGACCACAGCCTCCACTTGACTTGTATAGAGTACTATCACATTATCATTTGGGTATGTTACAAGCCAATTGCAAATTTGTCAAGTTTATTCAGTCAATTAATTTTAATCTGAAATGTTGATTGATGTTTATAGTACCACATGCAGCACCTCGCCATCGTTCCAATTGAGGAAAGGCAAAGGGTCATGAGATCGCTGCATACGTAAAGAAGTACGGAAAGGTTCCGGTCACATTTGATGAGGCTGGCAATACCTAGAAGGCACTTGGTTTGTTCAGTTCATGGTTTGAAAATGCTATCGAGATGCACACTCGTGGTGCATGTGAGTCATTCCACAATACTTAAAAAGATGTAAATGTCCAACATAAGAGACAAATTCAACAACGCATGCTAGTATTCATTCAACTTTATCCTTATAGAACATAATTTTTATAGAACATTATGGAACATAATAAAAGTAATTATCATGATCTTAAATGTGTTATAGGATTGGTTTGCTCTAGATTACCAAAGGTTGGACGGCATCTTCTGTAGTGTAGTTGATAGGAGGCATCCCTAGAAGAGCGACCTCCACGAACATTTCAAAGCACTTGGAGGATCAACAAATGAGGCACGTGTCAGCGTGAACCCTCCATGAACCTCAAGAATCAAGAACATTGGAGGTGTTGTTGTTATAGGTTTATGTTTAAGAAATTTTAGGTAATTGTATATCTACTAAGTTGGATATTTATTATATATATTAATTTCAATATTGCTAATGCTAAAATCTATAATAAACAGAAAAAGTCGGCAACAAAGAAAAACAATCATGGCAACCAGAAGCGATCAAGTTTACATGGTCGAATATCTATCTCCTAGCATCACGATTAAAAGGTTAATAAGTTCTTTTAATTATAAACATATCTTAAAAGTTGTTAAAGAATATATTATTCTAACATATTCAAATTGTTGGACAGGCCAACAAGGTGACCCCACAGCCGATGTTTGCTATAGACAACTGGGCAAACATGCATAATCATAGGGAGACTTGGGTTTACCTCCTCTAAGCACATCAAACTCTTGTAAGTACTTTAAATTTTCAACATTATCTTCTCTTATTCAAATTACTCTATGTATTTATAACATGTGTAAACTATTATTTGTGTAGAATACGATGGAACGGGAAAGACAAACCCAGATGACACGGTATGCTTTCTCATCAGCCAAACCTAAACTTAACGAGGAGGGAATTTTGGAGCATATCCTCAGTAGACGCAGAGGACACAGGACTGGACTAGGCCCAACACTCCTGCAGAGGATTTACTCTGGCAACAATGGTTCATCTTCTAGCTCCTGGTCAGACGGAACATCTTCGATGCCTATTGACCTGCATGTGGAAGATTTTCTACAAAGATTGGCTGAGTACAACATGAATATGTACTGATACCATAGGACATTGATGCAATTGGTGGGCAAGTTGCTCCTTGGCATCTAACTCCTACCCGTGATGACTCCTTCAACTTTTGTTTGTCCATGTCCTGCGCCTCCTCCAGACGCCATTGACGACAACAATGATGATACCGACAATGCTACAAATTTAGGGGATTAGATTGTATTCTCTTCTTTGTTTAATATTTTGACATATTAGGTTTGGTTTGGTTTTTATTTTACTATTAGAACAATATATTATCAATTGTCTTTTTTAATACTAAGTTTTTATTTTTATTATTATAATTCAATTATTTCTATTTAAAATTAATAACAATTATTAAAAAAATTAAAAATTTAATAAAAGTATTAACAAATATATTAAAAAGTTTGATAAAACACTATCTATGATGACATTGTCGCCGCAAAAGGTTTGTGTCAAAAATATATTTGCGACAATTTTGAAAAAATAGTCATAAATAATAAGAATATGTTAGCATCCGTTCAATTTATTGTGACGACATTTTTGAATTTTGTCGTCACTTAAAATTTTTGCCACGTTCCAAGAACAATGAGCTAGACGAAATACTTGCGGCGATGATTTTATGACTATTTGTCGTCACAAATAAAAATGCGACGACAATATCATCGTAAAAAAGTTATTAGCGACTAGTTATTAGCGACGATTGAGTGGCAATGACATGCTATAGCAAATAATTTTTTTGCGACGATTTTCTATTTGATGTGGCTACTTTTTGTTGTTGCAAAAAACTCTATTTGTAATACTGAGCTTCTAGTATGTAAGACCTTTATTTTTCTTTCCGTAAAGCTTTGTACTTATTTTTTTTTTTAAAAAAAAAACTCTGTATAAGCTTATGATCCTAGAGAATTTAGAGCTTCTCATGTTTCTTTGCTCACAAAAAGCATTAGTGTAAATATCCAAGAAACAACAGGCAACAGGAACATTTAAAGGAATATTTATAAGCAAATGCTTTATAAAAAGGGATGAGCTATTGCTCGTCATACTATTTTTGGTTTTATATGTAATTTTTGTTGGAAGTAAATGTTTCAAAATAAGAGTAAAAACGGAAAAGGAAGTTAATAAGTCTATTAGTTAGGAATACTACTAGGTATTTTTCCAGCTTTTGTCTTCAATGCATGCAATTGCTTTCTACATATTGGAGCACTCGTATTGCCAAAGAGAAGAAATAATACTATCATAGCAGTACCATATGATGAGTTCCTCATGTCAAATCTTAAAGAGAATATTTCACAATAAGTCAACATTTCTAGTCAGTAGCATATGGAGGAGGCTATTACATTCCACTTTTTGGAATGTTACCGTGCGGCTCAAGTTCTTGATGGAAAAATAAAATAGAATAAAATAAAACTTTGCCAATTAAATTTTGTAAGGGGCAGCTGACAACTTTTTTTTTTTTTAAGACTCGGATAGTTTCTTTTCATCATTTAGAATCTGAAAGTTAAGTTGGGTTGCCTGAGACATCATAGTTTTCATATATTCATGTTAAAAGCTTAAAGATATTATATATTATAGATATATATATATATATATATATATATTTACTCATAAAATCTATACAAATCTTTGTGTTTGTATACGCCATACTTGAGTGAAACTTTGTCATGCACAACTAATTTCTCACTAACAACAAAAATCTCAAGAGACTTGGGGACAAGTTTAACCGGATGCAACTCATTATTATTAAATGTGTCACTATCAAATTCATTGATAGATGAATAGCAGAATCTTACATATAATAGCTTTTATATCGAATAATGAAACATTGCATGGTCCAAATGGTAAGGAAAAACCATGCCAGGGAACCAAATCATTTTCCTCAAGCGGCCCCTCGAACCAGTTCCAAACAATCCAGCGTGAAAAATATTTGCTTTCCATAAAAATTTCGGTTGATGGAGAATATGTCAAGCAAAAACTACAAAGAAATCAAAAGACAGAGCAAGTACCTGATAATGGTGATGAAATTTATTCAAAAGATTGGACTTTATGGCTTTCACAAGGCTAACGGGGAGAAGTGTTCCGCTGTCCTGGGCAGCCACTCTTCAAAGAAGGCATGGCATTCCATCTCAGCACGAGAGATAGCGCCAAGGGGAGAGTGACAGTAATCTGAAAATGATATCACAGAGACATATTTAATCAATAAACATAGACTCCTCTTTTAAGTTAGAAGGATTGAGTGAAAGCAGTACAAAGATACTCACATATGCCTCTCGCATAATGCGGTAATCTGTTCCCTCATCATTATCCAAATCGGCTCCCGTAACTTATCTCTGGAACAATTGATGGTCTGCTGAAACAGCTTGCGCATCAGTTTCTGCAGAACCGGCTGGATCCGTTTCCATTGCCATTGTTGACAACATTTTGCCCCCACGCATCTATCCTTACCGTGTTTAAGTGGGCACATTTCGTATCTAACATTTGTTGCTATAAGAGAAATATACGTGAGTAGTAAGTTCATGCAATATTTTTGGTCAACAACTTCCAGAAGGAGGCGACACATCTAAAACCAAAATTGGTTTAATTTGTTTTTCCGGTACCAGTCAAGGCATTCATGCATTCCATGTCAATAATGCAGTAAAACAAACGGTTCAAATTAATGCAACTGATTATTTGATAGGAGTGATTAAGCTACTTGTTTTACTTCACAGAATTTGAATTAGTTCAGTAATATAATAGACGAAGTATACGGACGGACAATTTACTTCATGAAAAATCCATAATCTATATGCTATGCTGAATTTTTGAATTCGCCATCCTCTTCAATTATGATCATTACTTTTCATAAAAAAAAAATTGTGCAAAGTGATTGAACTACCTAGTTAAAAAATGTCCTTCAAAACTAGGCCCTCGTATATGATGTACAATTAGTGCTATTCCTATCACTAGAAAGAATAAATACTTTCTTGCGTACTTGTTGGAGTCAACGGATTCTCTTGAACTTTACTCCTCTTCTAGTAAATTAGATGTTAGAAAAAATAGTTAACAACCATTTTGAGGAGCCAATTTGAGGCATAATTTTTAGTAGGACCCACTTTGTAAAAGTGACGGTCTTGGTGGATTTGCATTCTCCATCGCGAGGAGATCGAAATCATATATTTATATGCTCAAAATGCTGATCAGATGAATGAGAAATTGACGCTCAACGTGTACCCAATGACATTTGGATTTTGTTGGAAAGAACGCTAAATGTGGAGTCCCATATTGGATAGTCATTAATGCTTAATATTGTTTTTAAGTAGATGCACTTTAGTTCTTGGGTAAGATGTTATACCTAAGAGGTTCTCTCATGTGCAGAGGGTGCAAATCACAACTCCGGTGGGTAAGGGGCCCAATGTGGGCAACCTGGGGGCCCAATGTGGGCAACCTGAATACCAGGTTTGTTGAGCTTGCCTTACTCAAGCTAATTCCAACCGAGGCCCAAAATCAAGAACAACCTCTTTGATCTGCTGGGTTGAACTAAGTTCAAAAGCGTAAAATTTTCTGCAATACTTGAAAACCCTTAAATTTGACGCCTCAATTGTTATCAAACCATGAACAACATTGCACTTGTCCATGCTTAAACTCTCAAGCCTCAAACCCGGCCCTTAGATCTCAATAACCTCTGTGCTCCAACACCTCTTGAGGCTTAGACTCTCTAAAGACTCGTAGTTTTTGACCAAAGCCTTGAGCAAAGACGACGATAGCTCAAACCAACCCAAAGAAAGATGCCTTAGAGAACAAAAATTCTTGAAAGAGAGGCATCAAAATCACAAGAAAACAACTTGAGAGTTTCAAGAGTTTTGAGACCATAAACACTCGAAGCAAATCAAACTTCATGACAATTTCATTAATCTCATAAACATCATAATCACCATTATCAATTTCATCCCACATTGGATCAGAGAAATCAAGTAGAATCACTCTGGCCCTTCTTCGTAATGCCAAAGCAATGCAATTAGTAATATCATCAACAAAATCTTCAGGCATGTAGAGTGTTAATGAGAGCTTATCTTGCACTTGAGGCAGTTCTTGGTGACTGTTTTCAGTCATCTTGGTAGGCGCCAATTCTGCAAAAAAAAAAAAAAAAAAAAAAAAGACTTGGAATCTTTCCTATTTGCTTGTTTAAGTCGATGACATTGGTGGTTGTGGGCAAAATGTGGCACCAAGGCTTGGAGAGGATGGAGGTTCTTGTGGCTTCTTTGAAAGGAAGGAGAGAGATGATCTCGAGGAGACAGGAATAGGGTAATTTTTTTAATAAAATTGAGGTTTCTTTGAGCCATGGATGACGGAATTTTTTGTTGGGGAGTTGAAGGAGAAGTGTGGATTTGCAGAGAATTTATAGAAGGGAGAGGCCAACGATCGAGATGTTTTGGAGAAGTTGTGTTTGTTCTTTTTGGCGGTTGGTCTCTTTTAAATTTTGTGCCTGTTTGAGAAATGACGAGCCGTTTTAAGTAGAGCAAAGTTGAGGGCTAAACAGTTATGACTTGTGTTGGAAAATGAGTACGCTACAGAATTTTAAAAATTTTTGAATTAGAGTATTTTCCAAAACACATGTTTGACGTGCTATATACATAAATTAATCAGATCTTACTAACATTTTGTATGTTAAAGAGCTCCTGCAATTAGTGAAGAGAAAAACGTTCTAAAAGAGCTTCAATCAACTGGTTTTCTTTGCTAATTTTTATTCATGATCGGAGTGTGAGTAGGTACACGTTTACAACTCTTCCATCGATGACTTTCCTTTTAGCCAATTAAGAAGGCCTAGAGCTAAGGTTCTTGATTGTGAACAATAGCCCTCAAGGAGTTTCAAAGTTGCTTATAGTAGAGTACTCACTTTAACTTCTTAACTGATCTAAATAACTGAAAAAACTCACTCCCTATTTTTAGAGGTCAGACTTAGAGTTAGTTATTATTAGATAAGGCCTCAAAGATTCAAATTTGGATCAACTTTAGATAAAATCGCATAAAAAACACGTGATCAGGTTATCGTTAGATCGATAGTCTAGACTAACAGATTGGCTTGCTGAACTTACCCTATCGATAGGCCGAACTATCAGATTGGCCTACCAGACTTGCGACAATATGATCCCTAAGAATCTTTTATTTTCTACCCAAGATTCTTTAGATAGAGCCTCAGTTTTAATTCAAATAACCTAATAGAGAAGTTATCTGATCAAAACAGCCATATCTAGATAATCTCATAGAAAATAAACACTCCCGATAATTCAACAAGTTTATCTTGAATCAATTTACAAAATTAATTCAACAAATAAACAAACATAAATTACTTGATCCTATCAAACTTCAGCCAATCGAATAATTTAACATAAATCATCAATTTGTTGGAAAAGCACATTGTATCGTTATAGGATTTATTATAAGCTAGCAAAGGGGAGCCTGATGGACCTATATAATTTAAGCTTCGATAATTATAAAATACAATATCTCCAATACATATTTTATAATCATAAACTCTAATGCTACTCTACTAAAAGCTTAAAGTTGCACTTTCAAACTATATAAAATTACGAAGCTCCAAATAAGCTAAGTGTCCATGACATATCATAATGTGTCGTATCCTTATAGGATATTTATAATCGGTTTAAGGATAAATTCTGTTTTACCTTTCAAATTATTTTTTACTTACTTTCTATTATCTTAACATTAGAAAAACTTACTATTCAAAGATAGTATACTATTCGGTTATATCTATGCATCCAAATGGTTGAGCGCTTCAGTCTTGCAATTATAGGATAACACATATAAGAGAATATCATTAACTCTACAAAAAGAGATATGGATTCTATATCTGTGAATAACATGTCTACTCTATCATGAGTCATATCTCCAACGTACTAGTATACGTACCATCATAAAGTCAAGATGTCACCCTATGGCACATCAAAAGACATAAGTCAAGATAACAGACCCATTAGTTATTTTAGGATTAAGACATAAAACATATGATTGTCTAAAGTGAATTGATCTGCACAGATAAAATATTAATCCAAATCAATTTAACATTATGTCCCAATCTAATACATCGTCACTTATAACAATGTACCATTGTTTCTACTTGTAGATGTAACGCCCTCTTGTGGACGTTACAATAATCGTTACTTTTACTGTTATTATCATAATTTAGAGATAAACAATTCAAGTAAGATACTTATACTTAAACATATATCCTAGGAAAAACATATATAACTTTTTTTTTGAAACAACTTACCAGATTGGCTTTTCTCGCCTCGATTAGCAGAACGAAACACCTATAGTGTTTAGCTAATCGATCACCTGTAGAAACAGTTAGTTTACAATACAATCATTTACTAAATTATATGTGCACAAAACTTCAAACAATGTTTAAGTCTTTCGAGAAAAATACTTATATATCCAAACATTTTAACCATATCAAAATAAAGAAACATGGCGCAGTCCTTAAGAAACCACAATTAAAGAAATATTAAACAATCTCAAAAGTCTAGAAGAAAATAAATAAAGTCTTGAATCAACATCAGTGTGAAAAATAAAATTAAAATCAAGAACAAAATCATTGTTCAAGTAATTAATTTTTTTTAGTGTGATTCCGTTTCCAATCTAACACTCCTAGTGCACATGCCTGTCTTCGTCCTCCACCTATTCCATATGCCTGTTACCTTTGTCTACAACATGATGTAAAACTAAGTAAGCATAAACTTGTAAGTACACTTTCTTATATCACAACATAAAACATTTCATTAAAAAAAATCATTACATAATATCATAACGATAATCATAGTAGTGTACGAGGCACAAGTTTTGTCATACCCCAGAGTACGGGAGGTGACGTGGTAGATTAATTAGGTTAATTAAATAAGGATTTAGTTAAAAATTGGGTTTTAGAATTAGATTTTTTAATAAAAATGAGATAATTTTAAAATCGTTTGAATATAATAAATTAAGAAAATAAAATAAACCATTATAATAATTAAGCGAATAAAAAGAACATTAAAAATATTTAAATACGAGATGGAACGAGTATGGGTCCCACTGGCCCACATATTGTGCACACGCATGTAGTACTGACAATATTATCATACAACCATAGTCCATAATAAAAGAACAAGTTAAAGATTTTACATGCCTTGATTTATTGTACTACAACCTACCCAAATCTTCTACTAGTCGTAAGTCCGGTCAGCAGATGCTTCTCCAATCCTAAGCTGATATCCACCTAGGGGTAAGATTTTAAAACAATAAAAACATGAGCGAAAGGCTCAATAGGACTATATCTTAAAATAAACAGATAAATATTATAATAGAACTTTCTTAATAAATAAATAATTAAACAAAGCAAATATGTGTTTACATTTACTAAAATTCCATTGAAAACAGTTTGTCAAGAGTACCTTTTTAATTCTCTCGGGCAAACCAAATATTCACCACTGAAGTGGCCCAGCTGGGTTTCGGGACCTGCCCCTAAGGTCCTTCACTACACGACCCGATCTCTGATATGGCATCATGCCCATATATCTTTCTTTGATTATTAAAATCTCTATTTACCGAATATAGTCATTTACATTCTTTTGTGAAGTTCATTATGAACATTTCTCAATCATTCATCGAAAACATTTGATAAAAATCCATTTTTGGCTTAAATCATTTTGAAATAGGGCTACCAAAGAAAAGGGTAGAAGTCCTACCTCAATATCCGTGTCGATGTCTCACACCGTAATCCCAGTCCGCTATACGTTAGCTTTGCGGATCCACGCACAACCTTAGATACAAACTAGGTCTATTAGTTTCTAATCTGAGATATCCTATGATATTAAATCATCTCATAGTGTCCTAGTATGCCTTTTAGGTTTACAAAATCATTTTATAAAGTCAGAATTTCAATTGGGGTTCAAAATAGTAAAAACGGGTGAAAATCACAAATTTTGAGTTATGTTCGATCGGGCTGCCGGTCCCCCTGGTTCGACCGGCCGAACTACACAGTTTGGCCTGTCGAAAGACCAAGTCCAGTCGACCGAACTTTTCTAGGTTCGGCCTGCCGGTGGTATGAATCCGGCCTGCTGAAGATCAAGTTCGACCTACCGATCTGGGAAATTTCAAAAATTTTCACGCACGGGTTCTTGGCCTCCCGAACCTAAATCTTCAATCCAACCTATTTTTCTCAGTTCTCAGGCATGGATAATGATCAAAATTGATAAATAAACATTGTTAAACACTTTTTAACTCATCAAAACAAGATTTAAGCAAGATTTTCACAAAAATCCAAAAATAGAGAAAATAGAGGAAAAATGAAAAATCTTGATTTCAATTCGTTTTTGATCAAACAAAGTTTCAATTCTAGTTATTCTAAGTTACTCTAACCTAGATTAAAGCTTTTCTAAGCTCAAACGAGCTCGAATATCAAAATACAAGAAAATTTGAAAAATAGAAAAACTTTTGAATTTTAAAAACTAATCTCGAATCGAAGCTTTAAAACGAGTTTGAAATCGTCCAATCGAGTTCCCAAGCCTCCAATCTACTAACCCAAAGCTTGAAATAAATTTTTGGTTCAAAATTTTAGAAAGAGATTGAGAGAGTGAGAGAGGAACCGAGAGAGAGAAGAGAGAGAGAGCGAGAAAGAAAATGAGGAAGAGAGAGAAAGAAATGAAATAAATAGAAAAAGAGAGAGAAAAGTGGTTGTACAAGACTGTGTGCAACTACACACTGTTTTCAAATCAAATTGTTTTATTGAAATTTGAATTAACAATTAAAAACAATTTGGAATAATTAAAAATTATTAAAAGAGTAAAATAACACAAGGTTACATAATTTTCACGAAATAATCAAATTAAGTTTAAAATGCTCATTATGGCACTCTAATCCACCATTTAGCACTCTAATTACACTTAATTAACTTCAGGGTGTTACAAGTTTATACAGAACATAGCTTTGCATTTACACTTCTATATTAAAACATCATTCATTTTATCTTTAGGGGCCCAAGTGTTGCACCATAAACATAAACATTGTAGGCGTGCCGTTATGAGAGGATAGGGGTAGTTAATCCCAAACCAAACATTACAAGTCCACCATGAGGGACATCATAAACATAGGGTGTGCAACACTTAATTAAGTGATATATATAGATATACTTTTAACATACCTAATCATTAAAACATTCGTTAAACTTTCTTGTAGCAACAAGAGTTTTCATGAGAAAACAACATGTAAAACAAACTTAAAAATTATTATAAAACATATTCTCAAAACTTTTTTGTAAACTTTTATCATGTTGCAGGTGAAAATGTTCTTACTTAACTTGATTACTTAAACCTTATCTTAGATGACGTCTTCGCGGTCTCGATGTGCTCACTTCTTGGTGTGTTCATGTCATACATCCAAATACAAATAAAAATAATTTTCATTCTTAAGAAATCATCCAAAATCATATGACATTATTCATACTTCCGTCTTAATAATTACAAAAACACACATACACTTTACTAACTTATAAATATTCATACAAAAACTGTAATACTAATACAAGCCTGACCCTTATGTATTCATAATTCAATAACTCACAATTCACATACAATTAAAGCATGAAACTCTAGAGGGACAAAGCTAATATATAAACATAATATTATGATTTTTTGTTGGTCATAAAAATTCCATTTGTTAACCAAAACAAGTCACACACTTCCTAGCATAAAATCTGCCAACAATAGCTGGGTAGTGAACAATCCTGTCTTACATTCATATAATAAAATATCTATTCCACAAAATAAATCCACAAAAATCTTGCATGTAATAGACACCTAGAACTATAACATATCCAAAAATTAGCTTCAAATAAATTTTCAATAATTCAAAACATGCATTAGAATTCAAAGACAAAATAAACCTTAAATGCATAGGGCAGTGAGCAACACATGTTCATCATAATCAAATAATTAAAATAAAATTCTTTTGACCCTAAAATTTTTATGACAACCTATAAACATCTTATACTATCATTGAACATCACCTTATCATGTAATAACATCAAGAAGCACAAAATCACAATTTATGAACCTAGGGCATAATTCCTAAATGTAGGCAAAATGACCTTTATTCACTTAAAAATTCATAATAATTTCATCTTAATACCAAATTAGTTAAAGCCAGTGGCATTAGAAACTACACTAAGAAACAAAGAATTGGATATATTATATGCATATTTTGACAATAATTTACATAAAGAAAAAGTCCTCAAAATTCAGTCCAAATTTTAGGTCTGTGTAAAACTGCACAGCTTTTAAGGTTAATTTTGAAAAATCATAACTATTTAAAGAAAACTCCGATTCAAGCGATTCAAAAGCCAAAAGAAAGTTAAGATGTCTAGTATTTGGGAAAAAATATAAACTGGGCAATACGAAATCTAAAATTACTGAAATACGACGGCTATCAGGTGTTTGTATGAAAAGTAGACTTAAGGCATCAAAAAAATTCAATACCAATTCATAACCCAATAAAACCTCAATTAAATTGTAAACACATAATTAGCATGATACCAATTGATAATAAAATATTACCATAAAGATCTACATAACAAAATATGGAAATATATGATATCTCTAATATAAGGTTTAATGAAAAGTTAATCAAAACAACCAAATCATCAACTTTTTTTAATCGTCAATTGACATAAAATGCATACAATAAAAGAATCCATGTGATGATAGTAATGATTCTAAGAACATCAAGCAAACATGTTAAATAATTGATACACTTACTAAGATGAATGATATTAGGAAGATTAGAAATGTTGATAAAGCTAAAGATAACCAAGTATGAAACCAATCAATGAGGAAGGAATAAAGTATGAGTCTAGGGTTACTAACAAGAGGTCTTTATATAGATTTTATGTGGAGACTAAAACCCTAATCCTAATCTAATTTAGTTTTCTTTTTTTTTTCTTTTCTTTTCTCAGGGCTACTGTCGTTTCTTTTTTTTTTTTTACACGGTAATTGCTGTTTATACATTATAACATAATATATATATATATATAAAATAATATAATATAAACATATTATAATATAAATAATAATATTAACGTGTAGTAGTATATACAATATAATATAATATAATATAATATAAAATGTTAAGGCTTATATATAATATAATATAATATAATATAATATAATTAAAATATATAATTGTTTACACACCATAATAATATTTACTCTATGACCCAAAAATATTATTACACATATAATTATCATGACATCATTAATATTATATAAATAAGAAAATATGCAACAACATTCATGTCATCATCAAGAATATAACTTTAGAGCATACATAATTCTAGAGCATTATAAAGATTATAAATTTAAGCAAGTTAAAAATTCTAAAAAAAACAATAAATACTTTTAAGCTTATCATCACTTTTGACATGAATATAATGAGCACATAAATTCTACGTGATCGTCACTGTAACGCCCGCCTAATTTTATGTAACGGATTATGCTATGATAATGACGACGTTAAGTGTTTTATTAATGTTATGTGTTATGATATATGTTAGATGGTGCTAACCATTTTATTCTAAGTGATATG
Organism: Artocarpus hirsutus; assembly: GCA_946598075.1. Lineage (NCBI taxonomy): Eukaryota > Viridiplantae > Streptophyta > Magnoliopsida > Rosales > Moraceae > Artocarpus > Artocarpus hirsutus. The sequence continues at coordinate 1,182 of CAMOHE010046625.1, read as the reverse complement.
ATAGGTGACGCTCGCGTGGAATTGATGTGCTTAAATGTTCATGTCATTAATGTTATATGTTTACTTATATTTTTATTGATAATTAAATGTTATGAATGATTTTTGAGTGTTAAGACAGATCAGCAGGCCGGACCATTCAGTTCGGCAGGTCGAAATGATTTCCTCAGAACGGCAAGCTGATGGTGTGTCATCGGTAGGCCAGACTTCTGAGATCGACAGGCCGAAGATTGAGATCGGCAGGCCGATGACAGCTGACAAGCAGTCAGCAGAAATTTCACAAAAATTGTAAAATTGTGGAATTTGTGATAAGGATGATTTATTCCGGATAATTAACATAATTATGGGATGATTTGTTTAATTTTGGTAATGAAACATTTGACTTTTCATTGATTTGAATTAATGGATAAAGTTTTCCCGTTTTACAAAGGCAAAATATGGCAACTTGATCCGTTCTGGGAAGTTTTGACTTTTCTCTCTCAATTCTATCCTATCACACGAAATATGCCTTACCATTAACCAGAAAATTCTGATTTGTATTAAGAGGATAAGTTTTTCCTTAATTTGAATTCCATTTTTTCACGATAGCAATTTTCCTCACCCTCTCAATTCTCTCTCTCTCTCGATTTTTTCTCTCTCATTCTCTCTCTTCCTATCACATTTCTTTCTTCTTCTTCCTCTCAAATTTCCCTATAATCCTTTGTTAAAATATTAAAAATTTCTTTGGAGATAATTCAAGGAGCTTGAAGAAGAATTTGTTTTAAGGTATGAGTTTATTTTTAGCATTTCTGAAAATTTTCCCTCTTCAAACCGACTTTTATATCTCCATCTAAGAATGTCTTTTTGCTCTAAATTTTTAATATGTTATTTATCCATGTGTTATGTGATTTTCCTCCAAGTTTCGCATTATTTTGATTTTTATATAAAAAGTTATGAATTTTCTACTCTCCACCACTCACAGTAAATAATTGCTGACTGTTTTTGTGCACATATGTATGGTTATTGTTTTTGTTGCAAATGAATGTTGTTTTGCACGAAATTTGGTGGATATGTTTATATATATGTTATGTATAGGACTGGAAAGTTTGGTAATGATTTGATGAGTATTTCATGAGTTATAGAATTTTTAATAAGCCTAGGTTATGTAACTATTTAAAATGTAAGCTGTGAGATTTTTGTTATGTG
>CAMOHE010046624.1:0-10458 GCA_946598075.1 Artocarpus hirsutus | reverse complement strand
CAAAAATATTATACAATAAAAGTTCAATCAAATTTACTATAATAACAAATTAAATACCTAGCAATCATAAAATCTCTATAACCGATGAAACACTCATCAAATCATTACCATATTTTACAGCCCTTTACTTAACATATATTTATACATATCCATCAAATTTCGTGCAAAACAACATTCATTTACAACAAAAATAATAATCATACATATGTGCACAAAAACAGTCAGCAATTATTTACAATGAGTGGTGGTGAGAAGAAAATTCATAACTTTTTATATAAAATTCAAAATAATGTGAGACTTGGCGAAAAATCACATAACACATGAATGAATAACATACTAAAAATTCAGAGCAAAATGGCATTCCTAGATGCTTAAAAAAAAATAAACTCATAACTTAGGATGAATTCTTCTTAAAACTCCTTGAATATACTCCAAAGAAATTTTCAGTATTTTAACAAATAATAACTGGGAAAATTTTTGAGAGGAAGAGGAAGAAAGAAATGTGATAAAGAGAGAGAATGAGAGAGAGAGAAAAATCGAGAGAGAGAGAGAGAGTGAAATTCGAGAGATAGAGAGAGAGGAATAAAAAAATTGAAACTCTCATTCTTTGAAATAAATCAGAATTTTTTTCTGATTAATTGGGAGGCAAAAATCGTGGGAAGTGGAGAGGATTGGACTAAGTCATCAATTTTCTCAAAATTACCATATTTTGAAATTGCATAACGGGAAAACTTATCTATTAATTCAAATAATTGAAAAGTCAAATGTTTTATTACCAAAATTAAAGAAATCATTCCATAATTATGTTATTTAATCATAATAAAACGTCCTTAAATAAATTCAACCTTATCACAAGTTTGTAAAATTTTTGCTGACTACTTGTCAGCTGTCATCGGCCTGCCGATCTCTGGAGTTCGGCCTGCCGATCTCAGAAGTCTGGCCTACCGATGATATACCATCGGCTTGCCGTTCTGAGGACATCATTCAGCCTGCCGAACTGCCTTAACACTCAAAATTCATTCATAACATATAATTGTCCATAAAAATATAATTAAACACATAACATAAATGACATGAACATTTGAGCACATCAATTCCACGCGAGCGTCACCTGTCATAACACTTAAAATAAAAATGGTTAGTACCATTTATCATATATCATAACATATCATGAGTATAACACTTATCATCGTCATTAACGTGACATTATCCGTTACATCAAATTAGGCGGGCGTTACACTATCAATATGATGATGCATTTTAAATGAATAATCAACATAAAAATCATATGCACATCATCATAAAATTATGCAATGCCTTAGTCAATGAGTATGTGAGAATTTTGAGCATCACACTCTTCAACTAGCTAAGCAATGATTTTTTTTCTTCATGTATTTTACCATCCTTTCTTCTCGGATTTGAAATCTATCAGTTACTTGCTAGACCATAAGCATGAAATTATTATGGATACATATATGGTCTATTCCTAGCTCCCACGTGATCTCCAGGCCGGCGATTAATGCTTTGTACTTGGCTTCATTATTGAAAGCTTTAAATTCGAACCGTAGAGTATAACAAGTCCTATAATAATCTAGGCTAACACGGATGAGGTCAGCCTTAGACCATTTCATGCTCGAAGATCCGTCCATGTGTACTTTCCATGCTAGGTAATCGGATTATCCCATGCAACTGCTTGCTCGATAGGAATCTTTTATTTATGCCTCACTAGCATAGGATGTCGCCTAGTCGGGTTCAGTGAACTCCGTGATGAAATCTACAAGGGTTGTGCCTTTGTAGCCATCTGAGAAATGAACTAGACCTTAAACTCCCTGAGCTCAACTGACCAACAATTTCTACGTTTGGAGGACTTGGCATAAAGGGTACTTGGTCGGTACTTGGAAAGGGTGTCCCTAAAAGTATGGTCGCAGATTCTCAATGGATGTAACCAAGGCAAGCATTAGTTTCTCCAATAGGGAGTATCTCTCTTCCACACCTTGGAAAGCTTTGCTAGTGTAATAGATATGTTTTTGAATTTTCCCCTCTTTTTGGACCAAGATTGAACTAATTGCCTTCTTACATACCACCAAATAGGCATAAAGCGTTTCACTTGTTAAAGGTTTGGACAGAAGTGGAGGCGTTTTCAAATTCCTTTTGAGGTTCTGAAAGGCTTCCTTGTGTTCTTTAATCCACTTAAACCTCCCCTTGAGTACATGAGAAAAGGGGATGGTGCTTATTGATAGATTGAGAAACAAATCATGAAAACACGACAACCATTCTAGTAAGCTTTTGGACTTCTTTAACTGTCCAGGGCAAATGCATGTCTATTATAGCTTGGGCCTTGGCAAGGTTAATCTTGATCCCCCAGTGATTAACCATGAATCCTAGGAACTTCCCTGATTCCAACTAGAATGTGCACTTAGTCGAATTGAGCTTTATCTTGTATTCTTAGAGTATGTTAAAATAGTCTTTGAGGTCTGTGATGTGGTCTCCTACTTTGGTAGACTTTAGAGCACATCATCAACATACAGCTTTATCCTCTTACTGATTTACCAGGCAAATATCTTGTTGACCAAATGCTGATAGGTGGTTTGGCACTCTTCAAACTGAACGACATGACAACATAATAGAACAGGCCTTGATTGGTGACAAAAGTGGTTTTAACTTGGTCTTCCTTGGCCATTTGGATCTAATTGTAGATGGAATACGCGTCCATAATAATCTATGGCCGACTGTTGCATCAACTAGCTAATCTATCCAAGGTAGGGGAAAACAGTCCTTTAGGCAAGCTTTGTTTAAGTCCATAAAATTGATACAAATTTGTCATTTCCCATTGGCCTTCTAGACCAAGACCACATTCGCCAACCAATCGGGATAGGTGACTTCATATATAAAGCCGGCCTTAAGTAACTTCTATACTTCCTTTTTAATGGTTGTGTACCATTTTGGAATGAAAGCTCTCATTTTTTGGATAACGGGCTTGTATTAGGGATCGGTATTTAGGCAGTGGCAGAGATGCTCGAATCGATCACAGGCATGTCCTTGTGAGACCAGGTGAACACATCCTAATATTCTATTAAGAATTTCTCTAGGTCTGCTTGGACCTCAGGCTTTAGCCAAGAATTAACCATGACCATTTGGTCGAGTTGTTTGGGGTCTAGTCTGAACGGGACAAGGTTTCTACTAGCGAAGCTCTGACTTCTTCCTCGGGAAGTCACAGGTCTAGGTTAGATAGCATTTTCACCTCTGGCTTGGTAGGGAACTCTATCTCATCCCCTTTATAGATTGCTAAAAGGTTAATCTACTAAGCTGCTTCCTCCTCGATGGCCTTAACATAGCATTCTTTCAAGTCCTTTTGTCTCAACCTAACCACACCTACCCCATCAATTGTCAAGAATTTCATGGCCAAGTGGTATGTAGATACCACGGCTTCTAAGGCGCTTAGTGTTGGTCTCCCTATGATGATGTTGTGTTGAGATGGTTTGTCCATCACCAAAAACTCAAGCAAACAGATAGTTCAGGCAAGATCTTCTCCAAAAGTGACAGGTAGACAGATTTTTTCAGCTTCCTAGACACACTCTCTTGAGAAGCCATACAAGGGGGTCTAGACCAGGACTATGATTCTTAGCTTGTCATATGCCTACTTGAATAGAATATCCACAAAACTCTCGTTGTCAATCAGAACTTGCCAAATGGTGTTGTTCATGATTTGAAGCTCGTAGACCTAGGCATCATTATGAGGGTGGATCAACCTGTCTACTTCCCTTTCTACGAAGGTGATAGCCATGTCATCTTGCTAGCACACCTTATTTATGTGCTCGTACATATTCATATAGTCTCTCCTCTCAACCAGCCGAACTTCCCGGGCATAGGTTTGGTAGCTACTTGTGGTATCACCAGTGATTGGAATGCTAAAAATTGCATGTACAATGTTCGATGAGTCTTGGTTGTTTATACTATCTTGGCCTTGTCACCTCGGTTGTTCCTCTCAGGTGGCGTGGTCGTTCCTCCTTCCGTTATTGCTGAGAGTCAAGACTCGCTCCATAGACTCTTAGAGATGCCCCATCTCACACAAGCTTCTCAATCGCATGTACGTCCTTATGAATGTTGCAGTACTTATTCTAGTCCCTTTTGGCTCGGTTCCCCTTCAAGGGAGGTGGGTCGGTCAACAAGTTTTAATGGCTCACTTGGTTTAGGACCTCATCCATAGTGGCGACCAATGGCATGTAAGTTTGGAATTTACTGGTGGGCACCTGTGGTATGTTGACTTTTTGCTTTTTCTTCTAGTCAGATTCCTTCTGGTCAGCGAATCCTTGCTCTTTTTTCCCTTTTGGCTCCACTCTCTTTCTTGGCAACTCTTCATATAGTCGGCATGCTTCTGGACATAAGCGAGCATCTGAGAAAACATGATCGATTGTTCCAAGGCAAGCGTCTAGAGCAGTTTTTGGTCCCTAAGGCCAACAATAAGGCATGCTTAAGGGTTCTGATTTCCAAGTTTTTGACCTCCAATGCTGCTCGGAACCAACTTTATTCTCTCGATTACGGGTCTTATAATTTAGATCATCACTTTTAGAATCATGTCTTCCGCATAATCTATCCATCATATACTTGATTTTTAAAAGTTTAGACCGACAGCTTCAGATTTTTGTTTGCTTAATATACATTTAAAAAATATGAATGTAAAGAGGACAACATTTCGTATATAAATAATAAATCAATTCTTTATTTATAAAATGCCTCCAAAGACATATTACAACATTTTACTTCTTAGGACATACATGTTTAACATTAACAACATTCGGTCACTGGAACATAATGTCGGATTGGAATCTGGTAGTTTTAGAACCTATTAGATTCTAATATATTTTCTTTGAAACAAAAAAGCACCAACGACCTCTAATAAATGAAAGTCCAAAATCAGAGAAAAAAACATGGAAACTAGAAGAATAAAATATTGATAATAACTGTAACTTTATGGTAATAAAAGTATACCTGTGTGATGACGATGACTTTCAAATTTCATATTTCAACTTCAAATGTTAGATTTGAGGAAAAAGATCTTAAATCTCTAATAAATGTCATAAATCTCCTATCCCGTACTCAAATCGATGCACAAATCGCCATATGAAAGTGTGTACAAAGCATATATACGACATCAGCATGAAGTGTATTGGGCTTGTCGATGCGCTAAAGAAGTAACCACCGGCTGAGCCACTACCGCAGTCATGACTAGACGGTGAGTTCCCTAGGAGCTATGATGCTCCTTGATTCAAATGTCTACGATCTTAGACGTGGAGATCTGATCAAACAGCATTGTAAATGATGACGACAAGGCGATACATATTGACCGCAATCTACTACGGATTGATCGCACAAACGGGGGGCTTGATCTGAAGCTGATCTATCGGAGTTGATTACTGAAGCTGATCTGCTTTGTCCGAGAAAGAGAGAGCAGAGAAGAAGAGAGGGACGAGAAGAGAGAGTAAAGAATTCTGGAGAGAGAGAGAGAGAGACGTGTAACAGTGAAGAGAGAAAGAAAGAAAGGGACGGAGTGAAAGAAAGATGGTAGAGAGAGAAAAATAAAATGAAGTCAGGGTTTGTTTTGATTTGGTTTTTGAACCAAAACAAAAAAGTCAATTAACTAATTAAATTTGAAAAAAATAACAAAAGGATAGTTTTAAATAGTAAAAAAAAAATAGGACATTTTTAATAAAGAGTGAGCATTTTATATAATTTTCTCAACTAATTGTTGACATTTCTACCCCGAACGCAAACACTTGAGATGCGTAAAAATTATTGCTAAGCGGAGGTGTAATCAATATGAAAAGTGTTTTTCATATATGGAAACAATGGACTAATTTTTTTTGCTTTTCATTTTCAAACCCTAACTCACTTACCAAACTCCGAAGAATTTTTGTTAGAATTAAGAATTTTCATTAGAATTTCAACGAATGAAAGAACAACGTTTGAGCTTCCATTTTAATATTATAATCTCACTAGCTAGTTAATCTCTCTCTCTTCCTCTCTCTCTCTCTCAATATAATACCCAATAACGGCAAATTTGTACAGACCAAGTACTGGTTAATGATCATGGAGAGAGCTCATATTCAGGTGGAAGCAGCACATAAAATGAATAAATGCTGCGCATGGCTTTGATTAAGGCTTCACATCTTAACAACAATGGCGTCCCTCCACACCAAAGCTACATAATAACACCATCGGTATGTGTGCTTCTTGGTTATTTGGTTGGACAAAACCGAATTCAAGACTTTTATACCATTTTGCCCCTCTTTTTATGATAAATAAGATAATTATTAACTTAAGGTTGATATTTATATACATTGTGACATTTCAGGGGCAAGCGACCTCATGTGTTCCTCATGTGATTGAGTATGGAGCTGAACCCCCCACTGGGCAATGAGATAGCGCAGAGGCCCTAGAGCTAGCAATTTTTGATACCTTTCAATCTCCGTTGATGGATCCCAGTTGATCGATGGAGTTTTTGACGTCGGTGGCATGCATGTTCATCTTGATGGAGGAACGCACAAGATCAGTCGTCCATTGCGCTTACCTGATTCGGGTGGTGGTAATCTTATGGTACACTTTTTTACATATCATAAAATATTTTCTTTTCTTCTTTTCTTTTTCTCACTTGTGTTCATCCGTTATTTAACTCTGGTGTGGTAGATTCACGGTGGATCCCTTTGTGCGTCCAATGATTTTCCAACTGACCGCCATTGGATCGAGCTATGGCCCCGATCCATTGCTTCATCTTATGAGGATATCACAGTCAAGGACCTCATGGTCAACTCTAACTTCAGAGGTGGAGGCATCTCAATTGTCATTTCCCTTAGAACAACCATCGACGATTGTTACATTTCACCTTTTAACATAAATAGTAGGTGGCCACGAAACCTACATTAGAAATTCCTTTATCAGCCAACACATCAACATCGGGGGTGATCACCGGGAAAAGGACTTCTCTGGGATTGAAATTAACATCATCGGCAATGATAACGCAGTCACATATGTTGTAATGTAATTTTTTCAGCATTGATTGGAATTATGGTGGCACGCCAGGCCAATGTTTTCACCGTGGTACATTGTTGCAACAAGGCTACTACTTTAGGTGGGACAGGTATTTATCTTAGGGCGTCGGGTTTTACCCAAACCGGGATTCTAAGTTGTTACTACGATTTTACCAGGATGGTAACTGAAGACCCGGTTCAACTCCACGTGAGTGGTTCATTCTTCCTAGGGAATGTTTTCATTTTGATCAAGTCCCTAAACGGCATCGTTTCAGGGATTAACATAGTGGATAACATGTTCGCTGGTGATTATACAGGAGTCCAAATAGTCCAATTACATGAGTATAAGAGAGCGTTCGAGAGCATAGATCAAGTTTTGATTGATCGAAATAGTTAGGGGAATGGTCCACAACGGTTGCAAGGGGGACGATGTGGAGTAATGGAACCACATGGACCATTGATCTCTCACGGGCACTATTATTTCCTAATCCTATTGAAAATGTTCAGTACACATTGCACGCAGGAGCATTGTTTCCAATATCATGTGTTGTGAAATATATCAAGGAATCGGGACGCAGTTAAATCAGACGTTGTTGTATCTGTTACGTTGTATGTCTGTAGATCAAATTATGATTCGATACATTTAATGTGAAATCAAGTTAATTATATTGTAATGTGTTGGAACAATTGCAATGAGTTTTGTGTTGGTGTACACGAGTGTGAAAATTATAGAGGAATTAATTTTCCTTTCTTTTTTTTTTTTCTCAATGTGCAAAATGTGTATTTGCAAAGATACTAAAGCAATATGAAACAAAACAGAAATAAAATATATTTATTTTGTATTTTTGGTAAATTTTTGAAACTTTTTTTTTTTTGTATAGACTACGCAATCCACATGACGACAACTATGAGGGTGTTTGGCTAAGGGTGGTTTACACTATAAACTCAGTTATGAACAGTGTAAAGCTCTCACATGCTATAATAATAAAAAAAAAGTTACTACAGTGTAAAGCTCTCTATGCTACAGTAAAAACGGTTCCCATCACTAGCCAAACACCTTGTATATATTTGTACCATACGCATGTACCGAAGTAGCTCAAAATAAATATTTTTATATGAACTATGCAAATCCACATGATAACAGTGAGGAAACGATAGTTCACTTGACTCAAATGATTGGTTCCATTAGCGTTGGCGAATGTAATTGGGTGGATCAGCTTAGTTTTAGAGATTTTTCAACCCAACTAATCAAAGTTTGAGTGGCTTTATTTTAAATTTAATCCACCTAAGTAATCCAAAGTGTAAAATCAATCCACCTAATGAGTTTGGGTAGATTGGTGGGGCTGAATATTATTAAAAAAATAAAAATAATAAAACTAACAATTAGTTAACCCCAAAAAATATATGAAAAAAGATTAAAATTCATGACATATTATTTACGTAAAGTTTCAATATTGTCTCAAACGTAATAAACGAACTATAAGACAAAAGATCTACAAAAACAAGTTCAAAATTCAAATACATAAGTGATAAACCCGGCAAATAAATCATAAAAAATTTAAAAACTAACTTAATAAGACTAATCCTCTTATTTAATAATGTTAGGGTCCAATTTCAGAAGCCCAAAATTAAAGACCCAATTTTTGGGCCGAGGGTGGAGGCCAGAATGTCGAAGCAAGGCCAATTTGTGCGTTCGATTCAATGATGGTCAATGGTCGATGGTCGAGCCCAATTGGTTAGCAAGCATAATCTCAGATATAGATGTGGTCGACTGACATAAAGAGAGTAGGGGACGTCCACGTGGTATTCAATTCGCTCTAGCCATTGCAACTATTATGCTCAACTTGTTAGAAGTGGAATGGTCGACTTAGGGCAAATAATTGTACCAAGGCAGGTACAACACACGAACCCAACCATAACATGGTCTACAACGAGAAGCCAATGGACGTGTGACATGTGTCGCACCATGCCTCAACCACTTATGGCCCCTAACACTACATGAGAGGTTGAAAGTGTCTAATTTTTTCCTTTATAAATAGGCCCAGAGACCCCATTTGAAGGGGTTACAATCTCATAAGCAGACACACATACTCAAGCACTTTGGTATCTTCATTTTCAAGAAAAGCATTGTAATCTAGATCAATTTCTTCATAGTAAAAAAGGCTCCATTAGACGTAGCTCAGATTTGGGTTAACCAGTATAAATTTGTGGTTATATTTTTTCCTTTTGTTGCATCTTTACTTTACACTTATATTCTTGTTCATGATCACCATTGATTAATATTTTCTAGTTATTTGCATTTTTCTAAAGCTATTTAGGTTCTAATCACGATGATGAAGGGCCCGATCAACCGTAACTCCATTAATTACAAAATACAAATTGACATTTGTTGATAGTAGAAATTTGCCAACAATATTTTTCACAAAAGTAAATTAAAAAGTGCAAAATAAAAAAAGAACACTATGAATTATAGTTATTCAATAGTGAGAGCTACATCCATTTTTTGAGAGAATTGCACTATTGCTTATTAAATACATGCATCAAAGACTCAGAAAAGGTCCCTTTCTCTGAGATTTTGATCCATATCTATAGATCTAATTTATGTGCAAAATAATTATTAGAAATAATAAATAAGATCTCAACAAAATCAAGATTATTCCCTTTTTTGATTTTATTCCAACTACTTTCTCCTTATTTATGTTGACTTCTCCCCATATCTTGCACAAAGGGTGTTATTTCTTGATTTAGTGGAAATTTAGCTATTCTTCCCAAATTCAAACTTGTGCCTCTATGTGCTTTGAATGTGGTCACTCTGTTATGTCGACCTCCTGTCCTTTGGAGCTTATCTTAACTCCTATGAATGCTCTCATCAATTCGCCCTCCAGCCAAGTTGTTCTTCTAGAGTTGGGCATTTATGAGGTTTTATCTTAATCTTGCCTCGGGCTTTGGGACATTGAGATCACTCATTGCAACATTTATTTTTTTACCATTGATAAGCATGTTTATAACAATAAGAAAGATCAACATTGACATTGTACAATCAATCTCCATCTCCTAGCATCTCCACTCAAATATGTAAAATCCATCATCTAAAAAATAATGTTTAAAATTATATATATATATATATATATATATATGTGTATGTATATAATTGGGTTGGTTTGGTTTAAGATGGATTACAAAAAACTCAACCCAAACCTACCAAATAAAAAATTGGGTTGGTGGGTAGGGTTGTTCGCTTAATCGGGTTGATCGATTTGGGTTATAATAGGTTCTATTGTGTAGGTGACGGGTGTTGAGTTTTTTATTCATCCATAAAATACAAATGTTTATTAGTAATAATGTCCACATACGACATTAAAGAAAAAATGGCTCTTGATATATGTTGATTTTAAAAGAAATGTAGAGGATTCAAAAAAAGAAAGTGTTTTCT
>CAMOHE010046623.1:15753-47943 GCA_946598075.1 Artocarpus hirsutus | reverse complement strand
GCCTGCCGATCTTGTGGATTTTGAAAACCCCATTTTGCAAGGCCTCGGACGGCCTGCCGATGGGTGACCTTCGGCCTGCCGGTTAAGTTCGGCCTGCCGAAGTTGAAAGTTCGGCCTGCCGGCCGAGACATGTTCAAAGAATTTTGTCTTTTGTTTTTTTTAAAGGCCATTTAATTTAAATAATATTAGCAAACTATTTATACAATGACTATGGAAAAGCAAATTGTTTTAATTAAGAAAGATTATGATTTCTTATAAATTATATTTGTATAAAAAAAAATGTATGTAAAGATCCTGGGAATGCTTTTCCAAACTATGATTTCAAATACATGTTATCAATTACAATAGTTTGCTTCAGTTTTAATGAATGAATGTAACGTTATCTGTGACGTCCGGAAGGGGGGTGTCACAATTGCTACTTACTTGGACTCCGAGCTACACGGGTCCGATTATACCTCGCTATATCCACAATATGTGAAGCATCCTCTGCAGTGCTCCTTGAGCTACCATAAATGGCTAGGAGTGTTTCCTGGAGATTATACATTCTTGAACGTGTCATTCTAGACTCTGATACTACAGTTTGAATTGCCTCGATTCGCGTGCAGTTGGTATCAGATGATTTTCACCGGAGTAAAATTAGCTCAAACGGAGGTCACTGTTGCATTGACAACGTCGAAACGAGTCGGGAGGCGGTCTCGGATCATCGATTGGAGGTCCGGATCGTAAAATTCCAATTTCACCTTTGACCGACGGTTGGCCGCCGTTGACCGATGGTTGACCTCCGTCATGTGGCTCCGTTGGCAACTGGGCTTGAGCCTACCCCCCTTAAATCGACCCTCATGAGTCCATTGGTGGGGTCAATTTCATGAAATTCGGCCTCCATCTACAAGAATCGGGCACGACTTCCTCGGCCACAATCGGTGGTTCCAATCACCATTTTCCGGCGATGCTACCTTAAAATTGGGTTAGGGGAAACGTTCCCCGTACCCCTATGAGTATTTCCCTCCTATTGGGGCCTCTCAAAACCGCCTGGAATGGCGGTCCCACCTCCACCATGGCGACGCTCCAAGGCGGAGGCCGTTCTCCGCCTTCCCATGGTGGTTTCGTGAAATTGGAAGCTCCAAGAGCTTCCCCGTGAACGTCTGCACGTTTCCCCCTAGTCAATTTGGGGCAACGAGGCCTAGAACGGCGGCAACGGTGGCCACCACGGCGGTTGGTGGCGAAGCTCCTCGAACTCCAGCAAGGGGCTGTGCTACCGTGCAATCAAGTTGGGGGTTTTGATGGCCATCCCCCTCTGAGTCTTTTGGCACCGGCGGTATGCCTCACCGTCGCCGGAAACGACGGTTCCCACGGTGGTGCCATGGCGATGATGGAGCTACTCCGTCAGGGCCGTTCCAGCTAGAATTGAGCTGGGAAAAACATACCCTCTTGCTCCTCTCATCACCCTGAGTCCATAGAGACCAAAATCACCTCGATTGGTGGTCGGACGGCAAAGATATCAGCTCAGAAAAAATGGCTTCCATCGCCACTTTGGGCTGCGTGAGCCTTCCTCCGGTGGCCTTTTGGGCTGCTCGGCACACCGTTGAGCTTAGCTCGTCGAGATCTTTCCAATGGTGTGGGAGGTGTCAAAAACGGAGCTCAAAATCTCAACTTCACTTTTGTGAGGAGAGAGAAAGTAGAGAGAAACTGAGGAGAGATAAAGTTTTGAGTTTATCTCAAATTTTTCCTTTTTTTTCTTTTTTTTTTTCTCTTTTTGCTTGTATATGAAAAAGTGTGAAAAACATTTTTACACAGTCCAATTCTGTACTGTGTGACTTTACAGCAGTCCAATTCTTATACTGCATTACTTTGACAGTGTAATTTTTATACTGTATAATTTCATCAGTGTATTTTTCTTACACTGTATTATTTCAATACCGTATAATTTTCATGTTATTATACAGTATTTTTTCTTAAATCATGTTTTTTGCCTCAATATAATCCTCAATTTAATGCATTTTCAGTGCATTAAAATTTTGGATTGTTACACCTACAACGTTTATATTTATCAAAATTTATGATTCAGTCTGTAAGATGCCTTATCGGCTTAAAACAATGGTTGTGTATTTGAAAATAATTTCAATGAAACCGTTTTGTGTAGTTTTGAAAAATCATCCAAAACTCCACCCTGGAGTCAGAATTTTGAAATCGTTGTTTCACGAAAAAAAAAAAAAAAAAAAAGTTTCTCAAAATGATGGGATCTACAAGTTTCGTATTTATTGTATCTAAAATGCAGCCTATAAGGGGTCCGTTTACTATGGGCAGCAATTGATCAAATATATAGTAAAAAAAAATAGTTTTCTAGCATGCCTAAACTTATTCTAATAGGTCGTTTGGAAGAGTGGTAATCATCAGTTACAATTGTAAACAGTGTAAAGTTTTCACATGCTACAGTAAAAAAGCTATAGTATAAGCTCTCACATGCTACAGTTCTCAAACCAAGACCATTGGTTTTAACCATTCTTTAAAACGGCTTATAAACATTATTAATCACTAAAAACCATATTGTAATCATAACATTACATCATAATCACCCTCTCATAATAATTTTTTCTTCGCTCAGATTACAAAATCACAATGATAATATTTTCCTTATATCAAAGCTTAAGAAAAGGTCAAGAAAAAAGGTTTAGTGATTACCTTTGAAGATCACTTCTTGAACTCCAACCCCTCCTCCTTCTAGTTTGTTTGTGGGTTTGTGTGGGTGAGAAAGTGAGAATTCTTTAGAAAGAGAAAGGGGGAAGAACTAGATTCTAAAGAGGAGGGAGGGAGACTTTTTTGAAAGAAAAATGAGCCTTAGTTATGTTCACATTTTACAGACATTGGCTTAATTTTGGCTTAATTCCTTAACTTGGTTTCTATGCTTTTAAGTGAGCTTGCGTGCGTCAAAAACTTGAATCAAATTTCCTGAATGGTGGTGTCAATAGAGGGAAATAAAGCCTTGGCACCACAAAGTCAACAACACCATTTGTGAATAGTTTAAAGTGATGGTGCCTTCAAGGACAAAGTCCGCTGAAAATTTTTGACCTAGTTGTTCCCAGGTCCTAGACAGTCCATTCTTGCACAGTTCTGGCCACTTGTATTGTTTAAATCTCGGCCAGAGGTTTTGTCTCCAAACGGGATATTTTCCACACTTAATACGGATCAAATCATAAGCTTTCCATCCTTAGGTTGGGCAAGGCTAAAATGACAGAAAGGTTCGATCTCGATCCACTAATCTGCAATCTCAAAACTAAAGTTCGAATTAATTGATAACATTATTTTTATTAAATCACGTAATCAAAATAGTCTGCTAGATAAAAACCTAATCCTGATTTTTCCTATGCTTATTTTGGAAATTAAGTCATTGGGCGTTGTTCATTTCCGAGTCATCAAAACAGCATTTCACGTTAAATGTTGCCTCGCATTACATTTTTATTAGCTACGAGTAGTGTATTGGAGTGTTTTCCGACGCACTGCTAATACCACACTCCACTTTAAAACGATGTCTCGCGAAACATTTTATTAGCTACAAGGCAATTAAAGATATTAGTGCATTGGAGTGTTTTTAAGCACACTGACAATACCCAAAGCCGGAGGCAAGGTATTGACAGGGGGGCCTTGAGCACCCAAGCCCTTCTTTGTTCCCTATATTTATGCATAAACAATCATGTAAAATATATTAAAAATTGCACAAAACACTCCCTAAAAAGTTGAATATACAATATAATTGTTTTATCAATTTTAACCCTCGCTAAGAAAAACCTCTGGGCCCGCCATTCCTCATTTTACTGTCGAAACTTCCTCAACATTAGCCCTTTGTGGGACCCATGTTAGAAAACTCAATTCCAAGAGACTTTAGTTTCTTATTCTCGTTTAAGTAGTGCCATACAACAGAACGGAGTAGCTATCCCATTGCTCATAATGAGGTGGGCACCATGTGAGCAATGGGCCAGCTGCCCCGTCAGACTAAGCAACCTTTTTCTTCTCGTGTATGCTAATGAGCCAGGTTTATTGCTCGTTATCATTAATTTCAAGTCAATTGTGTATAGAATGGCTTGGCTAACGGAACTTGATTGATATTCTGCCTCAAATATTTGACCTTTGACCGTAACCAATCCAGACAGACTTGATCTCCGGAAACAAAATCAAATCATCCATTAGTTTTTCTTTTTTCTTGACATTCAATTTGTGGTGAGCGTAAATTGGAGGATCAATCAGAATAACTTTTTTCCAAAACTTAAAACATATGCAAAGCCGTTGCCTCTTGGGGCCAAATTAAATACACGCACACAGATGTACACAATTTTAGTGGTGCAATATCAAATAAGACAAGGGAGATCCATGATGCATCTAAGCAAAAGCTGAACTTTATTGTGATAAACACCAGAAAATTGATTACAGAGTGTAGAGAAACAAAAAAAAAATGAAAGGAAAGAAAAAACCTAGTAATTGGAGAAGAAAAAAGAAACTGTTCACAGTACAATTAAAAAATTTTCAGAAATACTGAATAATTAAGAGGATAAGAAAGGCAGGCCCAATCACAGCAACTTTTAAATTATCTTTACTGAATTTCCCTATTGTCAGAGAGCCCAACCTTCCATGTGTTTTACCCTTTGTCTCTAAATTTACAGCGGCAATCCATACTTTGTCCAATGTGCTAGGGAGGGAAACTGGTGGCCACCACTTAAACAAACTCTACTGGGTCAATTCAAGTATCTAAAGACTATAAGACCTAATTTCCGCAGCTCCGCCCCCCGAAAAACTAAAATACGTTGGGACCAGGGAAAGGTATCGTATGGAATAAACACATATACTTGAGGTCCTTAGTAAAAGGCTTGCCCATATAACTGTCACCTTTGAGGTTGTTCCGATGCGGCTGCTGCTGCAGCGGTGCTAGGCCCCGCACCATTTTCTGTGGGAGGGGAGGTGCCCCATTTTCCTTCAGACTCTAATGGCTCGAGTACATGAACTCCACCGTCTGTGAGTCCTAGTGCAAACTGATTGGCTTCAGATGGATGTGCAGCAATGACAAGAGGATACACCCTCAAGCTGTAAAAATTACAAAAATTACATCAAAAACAGCAAAAGAGGGGATGATTACAAAAGAGCGTGTCTATTTTGCCCACATCATAAAACTCGAAAGAAATCACACCTTGGGTTCGAAGGTAGATATGCAGTCGGATTAATTCGACATCTCAATCTGAGTGTTGAAGCAGTTAGAACGCCAACACTTCCATCTTCAATGCTAACATATATAGACTGGCTGTCACAAGAATATGTAGCATGGGTGATTGGACCAGCAGCATCTCGAGGGAACCACTACAAGAAAAACACAACACAAAGGTTAGTACTTAATCCCAAGTAGCAACCTGAAAACAATTGTTAAGTGAGAATATCACAATATCAAAATATTTGCTTTCCCTGTTCCCACATTTAAGTAAAAGAACTATAAATAGTCAAAGTGTAAATGCAATAATCAAATATTATAGAAATATATTTCATCTTGCATAGGTGAACATATAAATATAAGTTTTATATAAGGCAGGTGCACCTGCATAAGGCATTCCAGTTTTGGTGCTCTATATATAGCTATCTGAGTTTCATGAACTGCCAATAGATGTATCTGATCTTGGTGAAATTGAACCCGGGTATCTGCAGCAGGAGCTGCTGTTCGCCCAGCAGGAATCTGCAAGAATTTACTTGCCTGCTTCTCCCATCCATCTGTGCTCCAAACACACAGCTGTCGAGAAGAGAAATGAAGATATGTTTGACTTAAAAAATATAAAAACTTGGTCAAAACTCCTCTTATATGACTTGAAGGGTAAAATGATTAAGCAAGAAAGTCAAAGAACAAAAGAATTTGGTGGAGTAATCATGCAAGTAAAAGGAGTAAACAAGTCATATTTATCTCCCGTTCAAGATTCATTGGTGAAATGATTTCATCAAGAATAAATGAAACACAAAAAAAAAAGGACCAACAGGTAGCTAATGCGAAAAATATTGAATCAAGTATATCTACACTCTCGAATTTAATACCAGTCATCCTCTTGGCTCAAGATCGTTCTGGCTTTTTCCTAATATGGTCCCCCATTTGTCTATAGTTCATTGCCCATATGAAACAACAAACAAATTTATAGATGCACAAAGTCCTCTATTTCTTACCTGGGAGTCAGCTCCTGAAGATACAAGGACATTCAGATTGTGAGAGAACGCAAGACCTGTTATCCTCTTCTGATGACCTTTTAGCTTGGTTTTTACCTGTGAAATGGAGCATGTTAATTGTTAGTAATCCAATGCTTTTACTGCTATTTGCAAAAAAAGCAACTCATTTTTTTAGTTTAAAGGTTCATAAAACGGTCCAAGACCTCATCAACGCGAACATTATAAATTTGGATGGTAGAATCCTCCATGCCTATGGCAATGATATTGTTGTCTTGAGGGTGGAATGCTAGAAATGTGGCTGCTGGTGGAGGGGGCATAAATGTTGTCATTGTCTGCAACAAAGGGAGTATAACAGTAAATCGAACAATAAAATCAATATCCAACAGAAGACATCTTTAGAAAAACCGCGTCTCATTGGTGGAATAACAATAACAAAAGGAAAGAGGACAAGGAATCCTCAGAAGGCGACAAGGAATCCTCAGAAGGCAGACAAGAAGGCAAATAAAAAACAGAAAATGAAAACAAATCTAACAGCCCTCACAAGGCCTTTATTTCCCAATAATATCCTTCCAAACTAGAATAATCAACGAAAAGGAAAATCCTTTAAAAGCTTTATCCATCAACACTTTTTATAATTTTAATAAAAACTGCTTAATTACAATCCTATTATTTCCAAAAAAAAATAAAATTTTGTTTCAGCTTTCAAAATTAAAAATATCTTGGACTATAGGCAAGTAGAATGATGCAAGCCAGCGACAACAATGCTTCAATTCATGATGTTATAGGAAAAAGGGAAAGTGATCAACTAGGTGGGCTAGACTTGTCCAACTAAAGAGGACGCCATCCGCTACCTTAAATGTCATCATGTTGAATAAGGAGATTTTCCCCCCGGAAGCAGACATAACATATGAATCATTCTTTGAGAGGGCAAAGCATGGAACGGCTTCCTCAGGATTTGTATCGCTAATATCATTAGTCATCAATACTCCACTTAAAGGCTGCCATAATTGAGGTAAAACACTCGTAGTGGCCTATGAAAAAAAATTTGGTCAGTGGCAGGCCTTAAGTCGACAAAGGAGGAATAGAACATTCTAATACATGTGTTTTAATACCTTTCCTGTAACATTTCGATCATTTCTCTGCCATTTCCAGAGCTTGTGCACCGCATTAGATGCTAATGCCAATATGGCCAGTCCTGAATTTGTATAAATTAGTCTAGAAACCTGAAAAGTTAGCAAATGAGTTAGATACTCGACCTCACATTCCAAAACGAAGCCATAGCAATAGAAAAAATTAATGTAAGAAGTTAAGGAATACAAAGGCAAATCCTATTCACAAATAATAAAGACATGTAAAGCACATCAATCATCAAAGAAATATATTATGTAGCAGGAAATGAGGCTGTAAATAAATCAGTACCCTCGTTGCTGTCAAATTGTCAGGAAGTCTCAACGAGCGGCATTGAGATGGTTCATTGATTTCTGTCAGTTTCCAGATCCTAGATTTATCTAGCGACTCATCAGCAATTCTAGGCTTCACGTCAACCAAGCTCCGGCTATCATTGTTCTGTACAACCACAACAAGGGAAAAAAAAAGTGCAATTACTAAATATTACATATCTACTACTTTAAGGACGTCCAATATGCATAATGTCATGTAAACAATCACATAAGATGGTAGCAGTAAGAAATAGTGATGCAATAAAAGTTATCTGGCTACCAATCAAAGTTGCTAATACTCACCAATCCAACCATTGCCGCTACCGGTGTAGTTCGATCTCCAATGCTTGTTCCGACAGAAATGTTGGCAGAACCAAACGTGCCAATTGGAGGAGCCTGCAAATAAAATAATAATAAGTTTAAAAAAGTCATGACCACATCCCTGGACTTGACATGAATCATCGGACTCATGATATCCACCACTGAGTTTTCAGAGTCCAGCAATGGCAATCCCTTGTCTCTCCTAAACATGTCTTCTTGCTGAGAAAAATGTGGACGACTTAAAAAGGATCTATGGAGAAGAAATCTTTACCTTGACCACAGCTGCCGAAGCAACTCTAGATGCGTCAAATGTACGATTTTCCATAGTTCGTAGCAGCCTAATTCCATCAGAATTTCCTAGGATTTTAACACCATTGTCATTTGTTGAGACTGCCAACAGTATTCCTTCCTTGTTAAATCTTATACAAGGAGAAGACTGCAGGTTTAACAGATCATAATAGTCAGTTTTGAGGAGGGTTAAAAATAAGAATCAAACACTGACAAGGAAAAAATAAATATTCAAAATTATGTGTATCAGTGTACGTGTACATTTAATATACTTAAAGAGTATGCAACACAGTAAACAATAAGATTGGGAAACAAACTTTCCTTTAAAAAAATACGACATAGCACAATGGTCAAGTAAATTAGTTGAGAGGTGAAAAGCTCCAAGATACAGTCAGCTGGTGCAAAGAGTGTGTGTAAACACTACAATCAGCACTGAAACATTCTGAATGTTCTTATTGTGCGTGTACACAATACAAGTATTTACGTGTCCATACATATTTATGTGTATAGGTCTTTGATACTATAAAAAGATAAATTGGCGTTTACCGGCAATCCACCCTCAGCATCAAGACTTGTCAGTAGACTCACATTATCCATGTCCCAGAACTTGACCATAAACTCATCTCCAGCAGCCAAGAACCTATTTTTAGTAGTATCGAATTGCACAATCCCCACAGATCTCTTTCCTAGACCATGATAGGTACGCTTGACAGTTCCTTCGCTTTCGTTCCATTCCACCAAGAATGAATCTCCTTCTTTATTTGTCCCGCATGAGAACAACCTATTAGATGCCCACAAGTCAGAATAAATAGAACATACCATCATAGAATAGAAAAATTCAACCTCATGTAGATACAAGGGAAAAAAAACCTCAGAAAATTCGTGTAAAAATTATCATATTTACCTGGTACCATCAGCACTGTATGCCATAGTGGTAGATGAATGGCCTGGTGCATCATAATCAACTCTTGAACCATGGTGATCATATAACCATGCCTTTATTTTCCCATCAGTTGCCGTTGAGAAGATGAACTGGGAAAAAAGAATTCTTAAGCCAAACAGCTACTAAAGATATTCAATGTTTCATGCTAATTCACCATAAATATCTAAATTTTGAATTGGATGGGCTAATTATAAGCAGCTTTTCGAAGCCAAGTGGAGAAAAAGCATGGACACTTTAAATCAAACTACAAATTTGTAAAAGTTCTATGAAAGCGCATGAAATTGGATTTTTTTGCATTTCAATATTTCGGTAAAAAAAATATTTGTCTAGACAAGTATTTGGCTCATTTTGTTTTATCTCAAGTACAAAATGAAAAAAATTAATAAATAAACTATGAGCACAAAATAAAAAAAATGCTTCAGTTTTAATGGATATAGCAGATATGATAAAACGAAACAAATATCACCTGAATACTTTCCTTCTGATGTGGACACACGGAATAGACAGGTGCTTCATGGCCTTCGAAAGTATACTGCTTAGCTCCAGTAACTGCATCCCATACCTGCATAACCTTGACGCTTACAACAATATCCTTCCCAAAGTAAACACGTCTATAATAGATGAACAGACCTTAATAACCCTGTCCTCCCCACAGGTGACGACACATAGCTGCTTGTTTGGATATGAAAATGCAAGATCATTTACACTGCCAACATGAGCCTCAATCTGGAGAAGTGAAAATTGACAACAATGCTTGAGTCAATGATTACCCAATACAGAAGTTGAAAATCTAAGCATTATTTTTATACAAAAATTTCTTAAAAAGAAAATTAGAAAATAAATAATATGTGGAGATAGATAAGATCAAATAGCTGGTAAAAATGAAAAACCTCTAGGTGATTTCGTAAATCATCGCCACCTTGATAGGCGTATATATGCACAATGTGCTTGGAGTATGCAACACCTGAATTAGAGAAGATAATGGGAAAGTCAGCTTAAAGCCCCTTTTTTTCATAGCTAGTGAAGCATTAGATTCTTAGGCAGCTAATAATGAAACGTATACTGAACCAGTAGCATAAATCAACAAAACAACTAGAATTACCAAAAAGGGTTCCATCAGGACTCCACATCACACGATTGACTGATGCTGAATAATCATTGGCCAAAGATGCCTATAAGAGAATCAGAGGCAACATATCTCAATAAATACAGCAACTCGAAGAAGTGTGTACTTTATACTCTGAATCAACTAGAAACTAGCATCCAAAGTCAAACCTGCAGAGGCATTGAACATTGTCCAAGGTCCCAGACCTTGAAATTCCTTAGAGCAACCCTTTCATGGCTTGGTAGCTCATAGACCATGACATCGCCCATGTTTGTTCCGACTATAACAACAGATGCATGTTAAACAAAATAATACAAATAACAAAATCGAATATTGGAAGAGGGACTGATATAATTATTATCAAGGAGAACAACAATTGAAAGAACAAGCTACACTTTAAATGAAAGTTCCAATTCATTAAACCAGCAGGGCCTTACCAAGAAGTAGAATTTGCTGCACTGGATGGAAATCCATACTCTTCACAACTGAACCCAGATTTAAAGTCACAACAACAGACCTAGGCAAGTCATCGGAAGAGTAGGAACTCTGGCCATGGCTCTGATTGGGGTATGGAACAGACAAAAGATTTACTGCTAGATTATTGGCCTGTTAGAAATCATGTCAATGGAGGAATAATTACATAAAATGCATGATACAGATTGCAAACACGAAGTCACATCTTCCCCAAAAGGAATAACATAAACGAAGGAAAAAATACAAATTTAGAATGTACATAAACATGGACGTTTCTTTCAAGCTAAGGGAAAAAGAGAGATTCTAGGCTTCAAAATAAATGGCTTATAACTGGGCAATTGCCATTCTTAGGCACACTGACACTATGGAAAAAAGATATATCTCTATAGAATTAGAAACAATTTATGGTTTGTTTGGTGCACAGGTTCAGAATGGTGTAGTTTAGAACTTTATCGTTTAAATTGTAGGTTCTAAACTGTATAATTTAAACGGTAGTTTTAAATTGGCGTTGGAACGTAAAGGTTTAAAACAAGAATAAAATATTACATCAAGTTTAAAATAAGAACCGGTGTTTGAAAAACTATATTTTAAGAAAGAAAAACGAGAATGAGAATAGTTTTTATATAGAAAATGGTTCAAACCGTAACAATTTGAGTGGGGGTTTGGATTTTGGGGGTTTTAATCATTTTAAAACTGCCTCATGGTTTAAACTGGCCTTAGTTATTAACTTCATCAAATGCTAGTTTGAACTGCCTTTATGATTTGAACTGCCTTAAATCGTTTTAAACCTACGTACCAAACGGCCCATTAATTTTACACTGTCAAAAAGAAGCTTAGGATCATGATGGAACCTAGTTCAAATTGATGAGAAAAAAATGGCTTCAGCTCATTAACTGTCATAACTACATTCAAAAAGCCTCTTTAGCTCATTAAGAACTAAATTCACAGGCAGATCAGCAAAGTTTTAGCTTAGTACCATATTGTACTCCCAAGTGAATCAATAATATACAGATATTAAGAAGGATAGGATGTGTACTTCTTCGGATATTCCAAAGGGTCTTGATCTCTTTAGCACGTGTTCAGAATCTGCAGTTTGATAATCCATAGCAGGGTTATTGGTAGGAGGAGTTCTAGGGCGCTTCAAAATGGCTGCTATTATAAAAAGCAGAATGAAAATGGTAAGAAAAATCAGTTGCAATAAAAAGAAAAGATGTTCCCCATGAGGGAACTAAAAGAATAGATATGTTCACACAAATAAGCTTCGATAAGGAAGAAAACACAAGACTTGAAACTTAGAAGTTAAAAGGAAAAATGCAGGCACGGAGAATAGTAATAGAGCACAATATTACCAGCATTGTTAGCGGCAGCTAAACCAATAGGCCCAGCAGAAGGAGAAGGGTGAGGAACAGGAGATGGATTTGCCATCCACCCAGCCAGAGAAGTTGGAAGAGCAGCCGGAGCAGGCTGAAAAGGCTGTTGAAACGTGTGGATAGAGTCAAAATTCTATAAATTTAAAGTTAACAGCTAAATTGGCTATTGAAAGAAAAATAAAACAAACACTGTATTATCTTTTTGCTTCACTTACACCATGAGCACTAAGTGGTGGAAAACCTCCTGGCTTTGGAACAGCCCCCATTAAGGGATTAGTGACAGGGGATGGAGCCCTGGCACTATTAGGCTGTCCACAACTGTGGTCTACAAAGAGGGTCTTTATGTCAGGGTTAGGCCTTGGATTCTTACAAAGTTGATGCTGCCAGTTTAAACTGTGGGGCAAAAAAGAAAATATCAAAACTAATGCAACAATAAAAATGTGTTATAAAAAGCAAAAGAGAGTAACTTCTCAAGGACCTCTGATTAATCAGAGTACGCAGTCTTGAGTTCTTCAAGGTCGGAAATTGAAGTTTGTCGCGAAATAGCGGGTTAGCTTCAATCAACTTTTTTAGCTCCGCAAGCATTATACCCCTAGCAGACTTGGTATCTCCGTATTTAGAGAGCTGTTCATTATCTCTGCAAATTTGATAATTGCCATTAAAATGTGTCAAATATCACAAATGTAACTAAGCACCAACCACCACCGATTCATAGAACAGAAGTTCTCATACCTAAAGTTTTCAAGTGTCAATAGCTGTGTAATTTCCTTAAAGAGGTCCTCATTGAATGCGGCAAATACTTTCAAGTCCTTGACCAATATTTCGACCGCTTTAGCTCTATCCCGCCTGCAATTATTTTATACCTTTTTTAGAAAACTGCCGAAATAGATTTATCATTTAAAAGGGAAAAAAAAAAAGAAAATGACATAATTAAGCAAATAATCAAAGGAAAAAAAAGGAATTCCACAAGAGACACCAACTTGTCTAAAGCTTCAAGATACTTCTGCTTGCGAATCTCGAAAAATATCTTCATGGAGTATCTATTATCGTCAACCTTTGTGAAACCAGACAGATACTTCTCTACCTCTTCCCACTCGCCACTTGTCACCATATCCTCAAAATACCTCATGTTGAAGAAAAACCCAGATTCTTGCTCCAACCTTTTTCCAACCCCACAATCACCACCGTCAAATTGCATCAACATCAAAAGTTAAAAAAAAAATTAAAATAAAAACCACCGAATTAACACATAAACGGCACAAATCAAAAAAGGAAAAAGATTTAAGAGAAAATTGAGCATACTTGTGAACGGTCTCTTTGAATTTCTCTTCGTCGAGAAATTGAAGTATCAGAAACACGAGCTCTCTGCTAAGCGACGTCATATTCGCTCCCAAGGAAAAGATCCAAAACCCTCTCAGATCAAATTCGACGAAACTGCGACACAAAAATCCCCAAAATTACACCCAAAACACACAACATAATCAAGCAAACCTCTCATTTCCGAACAATAACAGCACAAATGACGAGAAGAAAAACGAAAAACATGAAAAAAAAAAAGGTAAAAAGGAAAGATCAGAAAAAACCAAACGAAATCAGCAAGAAAATTCTAACCGAAAAGGCGTACCTCGACTGAAATTAATTGAACAGATCGGTCGGCCTCTGTCGAAGAAGACGTCGAGAACGAAGAGGAGGAAGGGGGGAGGGATTTTGGGGAGGTTTCGGAGCTTTCTCTCTCTAGTTTCTCTAGTTCCTTCTCCTCGCGAAGCTCTTCTGCTAAGTATTTATAGCAAGAAAAAAGGGGTTAGGGATTTGGAGGAGAGAGAGGATCGTGTGAAGCGAGGAAACAAAGGTATCAGACAAATTAAATACCGCGAGAGAGAGAACGAGATGAAAATATGGAAATTCTCGCTGTCATAAGCCCTGTGATAAGGACATGTGCTTATATAAGTGCCATTTTGTGGTTATACAAGGCTGATAAGTCAACGTGCTTATGTGCGTAATGATTACGCTTGGATTTGCGATTTATAATTTGCTTTCGGCCGGGTTTTGCGGGGTTTTCAAAGCAAAAAGGTTAAGTACCATTATTATCTTATCAAAAAAAAAAAAATTGCTAATACTATTATCGTTTTTTTAAATAAATAAATCACATTAGTTGTATAGTAATCAATTATTAATCTGTGGATATGTATTAGTAACGTGTAGATTTCTCTCCTTTGGAAATATATAACGTGTGGCTGTCATGTGATGGTAATAATATAATAATTAGTTTTGGTCACGATGTTTTTTTAAAAAAAAAAAAAAAGAAAGTTAATGTTAGAGCCGTTATTTTTGTCACTTTTTTTTATCCCTTTTTATTTTTTGCTCTTATTTTTTACGATTTTATTTTTTAATAAAAATAAATATAATTACAAACTATTGTTTTGTATTATATTACAACTTTGCCATTCAAAAAGAATTGTTTTCAGAATTTATTACAATTTTACTTTTAAAGTATAAAATAATCTTTTAAATAGAAAAAGAAGATAGAAAAAGAAACATATTATATATAAGAATACATATGTATATATATAGGCATTTAGCGTTATATACAACGGTTCAATTAAATTTTTAATTGAGCAATCGTATTTGTTTACGTGTATGAATTTACGTAACCTTGAAAATGTTGCAAAGTAATTTAATCGCAAGTAACTTATATTTTGCAACACGGATTGGGAAAAAAAAAAACAACGTAATTATTAATCTTCTTAATGAAAATAACGTAACAGTAAAATAAATAAAAAGTAAGGAATACCGTTTTTTTTTTCTATTTTAGAATGATAACAAAATAAGTATATTATATAACGCCATATATATATTTGCTTATATGTAAGAATATATATAACCTTAGAAAATATTGCAAACTAGTTTAATTGCTATATTGCAAAAAATAAAAAATAAAAAATAACAGCATATTAGAAATTGGTTTAATGAAAAAAAAAAGTTGGGAAATACCGTCATTTTTTTATTTTAGGAATGATAACTAGATAAGTTTAAAGAGTGGCAAAGCTGTAATACAATACAAAACAATAATTCGTGGTTATGTTTCATTTTTATGAAAAGTATGATAAGAAGTAGCAAGATGAGAAAATAAAGAGTGCCAAAAAAAGTGACAAAAAAATATGACTTTAGTATTTCTCATAAATTTTATTCTAGTTATTACTATAGCCTAACATTAAATTCACACTTGGCACGGTCTTTAAAGTATAAATTGAAGTTCAATTTTTCGTTTATATGTTACCATTGGTACATGTCTTTGTACTGCTCACACCTCTTGTTAAGTTAATTTTTTTTATTTTTTACTATAAAAAGAACCTAACATAAAATGGAAAAAAAGGGAAAATTATGATAGTGACTTAATTAAGTAATTATTAAATTTCATTATAAAAAGGAACCTAATGATCGGTTTTATTCTTCTCTCTGCACACACCTTACATATCATATCTCTATTTATAAAAGATCCATCTCTTCTCTTGTGCCTTCTTTTTATGTCCCCAATATGCCACCTCAAGTATATCCTGTCATGCAATTAAAATATCATTACACGTTTTTTTAAATACTATATAAATTAAAATACAATGTCACATCTTTACAATATTGTTACTTAAATCGTTAATTGCTAATAAACTTTTTTTTAGTTTATTTTTAATGAAAAAAATTACGTTCAAAAAATTGTTAATATTTAACTAAAAGTTATAATATTATAAATAAAAATTTATCTTCCAAATAAAACTTCAAGTTTTTTTTCCTGCACTTTTTTATTTATAATATTTCGAAGTAGGCAGTGCAAGTTTAATGCTTGGAGTCCTTATCGTTGTTGAGGTTTTATTTGGATGGAGAAAAATTGAACACAATGATTCGTTGACAAGTTGGGAATCTTGATAAATCTTCATAAATATAAATATATTAAATAAAAATTTAAGTAAAAAATTTAGGTGGTTGCAAGTGTAGATTAGCCCCTTTAAAAAAAATTATAGTTTGGTGATAATTTTGTATATAATTTTATTATAAAATAGAGTTCCAATCAAAGGAAAATTAGTACCCTTTCCTTTTTACGTTTTCTGTTTTCTGATTTCTAATTTAATACCAAAACATTCCATTATTTTCAAATTTTAAGCTTTATATTTTTTTCACCACTAACTACGGTAATAACTTGAACGAAGCTTTTTTTTTTTTTTTTTTTTTTTGCGTTATTGGGGGACCCTTGTGTTTGTATTGTTGACAAAATTTATGTGCACTAACTTTCTTTTTCAGCAAAAAAAAAAATGGAAATCTTATAGTATAAAGTGGACAATTTTGCTTCACCCATAAAGTAACATATATTAGCCATTAGATTATGATTTTAACAATATGATCTATAAAAGTCCACATTAAAAATTTGCTATATATGCTTTATATAGAAATGCTTTGAATTACATATCAGACCGTTAAAAACTTAATTCAACGGCTTAAACACCCATACTCTATGAATAAAATAAAATTGTTTTCACCGTCACAAAAATTGTAAAAAAAAAAAAAAATTGTGGCATCTTCGGCAGAAAAGGCATAAGATCAAATTCATTGCGTCGTTGTGAATCAAAAGTTGCGACTTCTGTTTCTGTCAGTAAATATTGTAATTTCAAATTAACCCCTCTTTTTTGTTTAATTTCAACACGGACCAAACCGACTCCTAAAAATTTGGCACCATATTTTCATATTTTACTCAATCAAATTATTATCTTCGAACTTCTACCATATGTTGACAAGGGATCACCCCGTCTTATCTTAAAAATAAAAAATAAAAAATCTGTGTCAAAAATAATAAAATATTCTTCCATAATTGTGAATAGATGCTGATGTATAACCTCTTTAAAATTTAAACGGATTGTTTTTGAATCTTCAAAATTGCATGATTGTGTCCATATTAATTAGTTTGAGCTCGAAATAATCTCCTCTGTCTTTAGTTAAAATTTAAAATTATAAGGTTTATCTTTCCTTTTAAAATTACTTGTTATTCCTTGTGTTTTTATAAGGGTGGATCTGTTGACATATTTTAGTTTCCTTTTTTCACATCTTTCCTATAACATTTATTTATTTAAAATTTAAGGTGCGTTTTAAACCGAAATTTAAAACTAACAAAAACTAACGTCAATGCCCATGTTACTTAATTAAAACTATGAATCACCTTACTCTTTTATGCGTTTAATCCAAAAGAAATACAAGCTTTGCCCAAAAAAAAAAATTAACAATTTTTTAGATCAATTTTGGAACTTTTCTTTAAGTGTTATTCTCTTTTAATTTCTCTTCTTGTTTTAGATAAAAGAACTCCATTTATAGAATTGGTGGTAAACATTTTAATATAGAAGTGTGAGTGGAGAATTTTATCAATCATTTTTGGATTTGAAAGTAATTTAATTTAAGGCACATTTAGTAATAACATAAGTTTTAGAAATCATGGTGAAAAGGTAAAGAGAAAGAGGTGGCAATAGAGTCCCCGTTTTGCTAATACGGCAAAATCCACACATTGATATATCTTATCATACTAAATCCACTTCCTAAATGTATAATATCAACTAAAGGCTCGTTATTTAGGAGAGATAAGGAGTAGGAATGATAAAAAAAGTTCAATGATAGAAATATGAAGTATGAAGATGATTATAATAATAATTTATATTGTTTGATAGGAAAGAATGAGAGTTGAAAGGACAAACGATAGATATATGCCTGATTATTATATTGTCTTTTTATCATGTGTTAACAATTTGTTTTGAAAGGTAACATAATTTAGGATCCTATATTTCACCTCATCTTTTTAGTTGAGATCTTTTTCCTCTAGTTCATTTTATTAGCATTATTTTGTTCCCTCTCTTTCATTTCTCACTATGCAAAAAGTGGGGAGCAAGTGGAGCTTGAGAATTAATGAGAATTATTTTAAGGTTTTCTTTAACTCACAAATCCAATTAAGCCAAGTATTTTGTTATTTGTCATTTGATCAATTTTTAACACAAACATTACTCAATAACAAATACATAATTAGGGTGGATCAATTTAATCTAATTGTACATGACTAAACTCTAAGAAGTGGTTATTTTTAATAGGATGCTTATAAAGCAAGTTATATAAATTCTTATTTTCACTATTTAACGTCAATTAAAATAAAGTTTGAGGATTTTATTAAGTGAATTTCATGAATTTTCCTCCAACCATGTCACTTGTATTAATATACCCTCAAACTTTGAACGTTGTTTTTTAGATAGAATTATTGAATTTTTTATTTGATTTAAAACTAGATATGATACTAATTAGTGGTTAATACGATTTCTTTTTCACTTTAAATGAACTAGAGGAGTTAATATGATTTCCTTTTCACTTTAGATTAACTAGTTAGGCACTAAACTCTTGTATATTATGTCTTTAGAGTACTTGCTCAAAGCGAGAAAAAGACAAAGGAAAAGTAGAGAACTACCATAATTCAAATTGATTCTTTGAGGGTTTTGAATAATCTGATAAATTTATCCTTTTAATAAAGGTAAAAAAATATTATTTTGTCTAAAAAAACAACACATTCAAAGTTTCAAAGTGAATATAGAATAATAGGGGTTTGACATAAATGATAATAGTTTAAGGGAAAATAATATATATGATAATTGTCTATATATTATTATATTTTAAGTGAAACTTTATAAGGATTCAATACTTATCAGTATCTTTAATCAAGGCTAGACACCTTGATTTTTTTGTAAGGTTGTAGTGTTGTCAATTATCTTATTGAAAGAATGATCTGATCCAGATTGTTGTGATGTTAATTACAAGTATAAAGACTCTCACATATTAAAAATGCATTGAACAATACAATAATAGAATTTGTTATTTAATTATCTCCGTATAAACACAAAGAACTTAGATTTTATTACCTTATGGATGGACCCTTATCTTGAGTGAGCAATGGACTCATATCTATATGTTTTATCATTTGATTTACCATGTGAGATCTATTCAAAATATTTATAACTTGTGTATTTTGAAGACATAACACTAAGGATAGTTGGGAACATTAGAATTTATTTCATTATATGATGATTAATGATATCGCAATGCATTAAGCATGCCCTTACATATTTGATATCGGATATTTAACTTTGCATATTGTCATTTATGATTTGTTATTAAATAGATCACTCATTAGAGTATTAACAGAACTCACAAATAAAAACGTAAATTAGATAGGTCCAATGAATTCATTACCTAGCCTTGATTATGGATGTTCATAGTTGAGGGTCGCATTGTATGACAATTGGTTATATCGATAGATACGAACTATTTATGGATAATTAGCTTTTCACATGTATATTTGCATAATCTTAAAGTGCAGCTTTGATATTTGAAGGTGGCTTAAACTAAAGTTAATGACGATTAATATATTTAATTGATTAAGAACTTAATTGAATTTAATACTAATTATTTGAGCTTCAATTATATAGGTTCATTTAGCTCCTATATTGTCTCCATATATTCTCTGGATTAGAATTAATAAAATCTTTTTGACTAATTACAATCTTAGGAGAATGTATAGAAAATGCCTTCAGATGTTCTAGATTGGTTGTGGTGTCTACAGATAATGTCGGGTATGATCGATGGCGTAGTTCTATGCAACGTTGATATTTTTCTATACATTCTATTTATGTGACGATATTGAATATTAGTTACACATGAAATCTTTGTTTTAAGTTTTTAAGCAAATATTATGTGATAATTATTTGTTTTAATTTTCAAATTAAATAATTATGATAAGGGTGGGAAAATATTTTATTTGAAGGGTTAAAAGAAATATAAATCAATTTTAGTTCCAAAATTAAATTATGGAAGTACAAATGTTGGACTACGATTGAATAACATGCATTGTGCAGTTAAAAGCTAATATATGGCAAACTCCTTATGGGAGTCTGTGCTACTCGCCCAAGCCCTAGAAGGACCAGGTATGCACCACACTACATAGGGACAAGGATGGAATAGTTCCACCATACATAGCAGTATAAATATACCTCTGCGGATCTCATCTGATGTAGATTTTTTTAAGCCTTCATCACCAGAGCTACTGCTTTCTCACATTTGGAGGAAAACACTCCATAGCCAAGGAAAATTAAGACAAGAATTGAAGAAAAGAATATTACTGGTGCCCACACCTATGATGATTAAAAGGAAAGGAGTCATAACACAAAAGATCAAAAGTCAATCAAGTAGTGAAGGATAGGTAAGAACAATTATCAAATGATTGATTAATTACTTAATAACATGAGTCTATTCTGATATATCAAAATAAAATATGGCATAACTTTTTCAGGTATGGCATGAATAAATAAAGTTTTTAAAAGCGTGCATAAAATGTAATTTTTTCTATATTTTGTCCCTATGCTATGTTTGTTCTTACTAGTTAGGGTCAAGTTCTTCTAAGATGGGTTATATGTGACTGAGGTTGTAATCTCTTTTTATTAATTAAGTTTGTTTTTCAATATATATGTGTGTGTGTGAGTCCATCAGGTCCCTTTCAAGCTCCATATTTTTGTGAAATGAATCAATGATTTTTTTGTTTTATATTTTCGGTCCTGCGTGATTGTAAAAAATTACCCGATTAGCTTTTCATACTATATCACGGGCACGCATGCAATCCTCCCAATATTGCGTAATATATGTATATATATATATATATTTTAACATTAAACTGTATATATATGTGCTATACATAGAATTATATACTTTAATGTGGCACTCCAGGGGGTGAGGGATTTCTCAATGTCAGAGATTGGGAAGTTTCTCGATCCCAACTTCTATGGATAGACACTCAGTGGTCCATCAGAGGGCAGGATCTTTTTTGGCCAGCTCTCAAGTTTAGATCTTGTTTCTTGTGGCCATGAAGGATTCAAATGAGATTTGCCGTATTTGTTCATAAAATGTTCAACAAATCCAAGAACACTCAACTATGCCCACACCTTGTTGATTCAAGAAAGAATGGTAGCAAAAAAGATTTGAATTTTCTAAAAAACATTAATCATAAGATAATTGTTGATAACAATTATTTTATGCAACATTATGAGATCTGTCGTGTTTATGAAAAATTTCAAAATCCATTTCCAAAACAAACGCTTCACTTTGTTCCCAACATACAATAATCTAGACATAATTTTTTTCCATTGACAATACCATAATCTAAATATATGGTGTCAAAAAAAATTTTTTTTTTTTTGTGGTATTACTTATAGCAATCAGTCTTTATTATATTTGCTTTATATATGGAAATATGTTATACATTTATTTATACCACTTTTAACTTTTCACACCCCTTCTAAATACACTGTTTTCATGATCTTAAAATAACTCAACCTACTGATTACACACCCTTATAGTTTCAAAACTACCTCTAAAATTATTAATTATTCCCACCTTTTTTTGTTCACACCCACTATTTTATTTTTTATTATTTTAACATTATTATTTTTCATTCTCTATTTTTTTATTGAAGCTTTAGGCATGATGCATTTTTATACATAAAGACAATTTATACGTTAAAAATATGTGTTTGCTACATTTCATTGAAAAATATTAAATCTATTAATTACATTAAAAATAAATAAGCAATCAACAAACAAAAGGTAGAAAGAAAAGTATTAGATGTAGCAAAGGAATTGTTATACGTTTGCGAAAAAACCAAACTCGCACCTTATTATAAAAAAAAAAAAAAAAAAAAAAAAAAAAAAAAAAACGAGATACCCATGAAACAAGAAAATGAAAAAAAAAAAAAGAAAGCAAAACAATAATTGTAGCAAATAACAAAGAAAATTTAACTTACCTCCTTATGAGTTTTTGGAATAATTATTGAAAGGTGAAAAATTAAGGTTTGGTCATAAATTTCAAAATAGCAAGGCTTTAAAAAGTTGCTTAGTTAGGGAGATGACATATGCGTGTGTGTGTGGAAAAAAAAAAGATGTATAGTTAATTTTTATTTATTAAAAAAGAAATTAATTATGGATTTGTTTGGTATCATTTTTGTTTTTTCATTTTTTTAAACAAAAATATTTCTTTCGTATTTATTTTTTTTATTTTTAAATAAAAAACAAGTTTGATACAATTTATTTGTTTTTTGTTTCTTAAAACAAAAAATAAATATTTCATTTGGTAATGATAATGTTGATGCATATTTTTTTAAACAAGAACAAAAATATCATAGACTTAGGGTTAGGGTCAAGGTCGAAGTCAAGGTCAGGGATAGGGTTGGGTTTCGAGATAGAGGTCTAGTCGTACTTTGGGGCTGGGGCCAAGGCTAGGGTCGAGGTCGGGCTCTTGGAACGAGATTAGGGTTGAGTTCTAAACTGAGGTTTGGATCTAGGGCCGAGGTTAGGATTGGGTTTTAGGACCGAGGTTAGGTTTTAAGACCAGGTTTAGGATCTGGGATGAAGGTCGGGTTCTACGATTGGGGTCGGGATCCATGATAGAGTCGGGTTAGGATATGCGATAAGGGTCATGGTCGACAGCTGGTATTAAGGTCGAGATCGAGATTCGAAGCCAGGATCAAGATTTGCAATTGAGCAAAGAGTTAAGGTCAGGATCCAGGACTAGGGTTGGGCTCAAACCAAGGATCTTAACCTTGACCCCTACCCCAGTCCCGAAACTTGTCACCAATTCTGGATCTTAACCCCAACCTCATATCCTGACCCCATCCCTGGATCCAGACCTTGACCCTAGTCCCGGATCCTGACCTCGACCCCAATCTAGAAACCTAACCCAACAGTGGTCTCGTATCTCCTAGATCCCAACCCCGACCTAGGTCTAAAACCTGACACCAATCCCACTCTCAGACCCTGAGACCTACCCAGACCCCGACCTTGGTCTTGAATCTCAAACCTGACCCCGATTATGATCCTAGATCTTGGATCCCGACCCTAACCCTAATCCTAACTTCGACCCCAATCTTGGATCTTGACCCCTATCCCAGTCCCAAAACCTGACCCCAACCTCAACCTCGATCCCTATTCCGACCTGGATCCTGATTCTAACCTTAGTCCTTAATCCTGATCTCCACCATGGTCATAGATCCCTACCTCAGCCCTAGATCTTGACCTTGGATCCCATCATCTTGGATCTTGACCCAGGCCCTAACTTTGGTCCCAAAAACCTGACCTAACCTCAGTCTTAGATCCTGACTTTGACCTCAGATTCCAACCTCAACTCTAGTCTCAAATTCTGGTCTTGTCCCAAAACTCGACTGGATCTTGAAACTGATTCTTGATCCTAACTTCGACCTTCGACCACTTCCCTAAATCTTGATCCTGACCCTTGATCTTGACCCAAACCGCTGACTATGATCCCTACCTCGACCCTGGTCCTAGATCTCGACTCTGACCCTAGTCCTAAAAACCAACCTCGACCCCTATCCCAGATCCTAACTTCGACTTCAGTTCTAAAATCTGACCCTGATCTTAGTTTAGGATCCTGACCCTAACCTAAGTCTAAGAACCTGTCCCTAACCCCAATCTCACATCCTAATATCCTCGGTCCCAAATCCTAACCTCTTATCCTAAAACTCGACCCTCTACCCAGATTATGAAATCGGTCCCAGATCCTAACCCCAATCCTAGCCTCAGATCCTAATCCTTACCATGACCCTACCCCAATCCCTGATCCCAACCCTAACCATGACCCTGATCCCGACTTCGATCACATATCCAGACCTCAACCTCAACACCAACCTTGGATCCCGAACTCAGTTCCTCACCCAAACACTAGTCCTAAATTTTGACCTCGACCTCGACCTCAGTCTTGGATCCTAATCTGACCCTGGTCCCGACACTGATCATAGTCTTAGATCCTCACACCGATCCTAGATCCTGACCCTGACCTTCCCAAAACCTGATCTTGATTTTGATCCTAGATCCTAACTTTGACCCCGACCACAGTCTCATATCCCGACCTCGACCTCCATCTTGAAACCTCCCCAACCCTAGATCCCAACCCTAACCTTAGATCCTAACACTGACCCCGGTTTAACCTCAACTTTGGTCTTGAATCTCATCTTCAACCCCAGTCTTGAAGTCCTTACCCTAACCCTAGTCCTAGATCTTGAGTACGACCTTGGCCACGATCCCAAAATCGAAGCTAAACCTCGATATTGGAACTTAACCCCAACCTTGATATGACGTGTCTGGTTAGTTATCCCAATCCTCATGATGAGTTTTGTTCGCTAGTCCAATCCTTACTATGAGTTGTTTTGCTGACCAGACCCCAATGGCATGTCCTACTTGTTAGCCTAACCCCAATGGCAAGCTTGGTTCACCAGCTTGACCATAACAGTGTGTTTGACCTGTAGTCTTGACCTTGACAACGTGGTCGACTCGTTGGGCAGACCCCGATGACAAGTCTTGTCCACTAGCCCAATCCTAGTCATAAGAATGGCCCAACCCTGACAATGTGTCCCATTTACAATTTCAAACTCCACGACAAGTTCAATTTGCCAACCCGAACCCGACGGCGGTCTCGGCTTGTTAGACCATCATACATAGTGGGCAACTTTAATAAATCTTTGGTTGACCACAACTTAAGATTTTTGTTTAAAAAAATTTTAGAAATAAGAAATTTTTGTTTCCATAATTTAAAAAAATTCAATAACAATTAAGAAAAGAACAAAAACAAAAACAAGGTTACCAAGAATCTTAAGTGAAAATTTTTGTTTGGTAACCTTGTTTTTGTTTCTTTTTGTAAAAAAAAATTGAAAACAAAAAAGTGGAAACTTTTTAAATTGGAAGTTACTCCATTATATAGTTGGAAGGATGAGAAGAGAGACATAAGGGATAGAGGGAGAGTCCATCCATTTGGGTGCATCAATTTGAATCTTTCCAAGAAATTCATAATGTTAGAGCTTAATCGACTATTTTACTACCTCAAAAATTATTGGCAAATAGCAAAAATGGTAATCTAGTAATTAGACAAATAAATATTTATCCACTTTTTCAACTTTCTGTTTGTTTTACTGAGCAACATAAATTGCTACTATAATATTTTCCATCCTTCATATTCCTCATCTTCCAACTCTTGATCTTTTTAATTCCCCATCCTTTTAGCAAACATAACCTTACTCTTTGTTGATGATGAACAATAGTCAACAATAATCCTTACAAATCACTCACGGTTCCCACAAGTAAATGTAATAAAAAGGGTGTTGGAAATTACTAAACTCATGGATTTTTATAGTGGTTCACTCTTAAATAAGCTACGTCCGCTCTATTTTTCTATATGGAGATTTTGCATAATATTTTCATAGGAATAGAAGGGAATAAAGCTAAAACCAGAGAAGAAGGCCTCGTTCTACCCTCCCCCTCCTTTTCTATACAATTATATATTGTTTTTATTTAAATAACAATGATTAAAATATTACTAATGAGAAGAGAATCTTCACGTCCTATGTCAACCCATTCCTTTTGGGCATGGTATCTCTGCACGTATAGGGCATGTGTCGAGTTTCATGCTAGTGGTCTTAAACTTAGACGTACTACTTCGACTGTTGGTCTTACCTACTCTTGTTTGTTGCTCTTGGAGTGATAGACAAATAATAAAAAGTAGAGAACATGATGTCCTTCTATATTTTAAGGTCAACCTCATACTTGTAGGACGAAGCTAGCTGGTTGTCTCGACCTTCAGCCCTTTGAGACTAGTGGACCAAGTTAGGCCTTATCATTAATCTTGCCCTTAGGCCTTGGGCCATCAAGATTACACACAACAAACTCCATCCTTTTGATTTTGACATGATCAAAATATGGTTCATTAGTAGCAATTGCAACCCTAAAGGCATCTCTAATCACGCCTGTATACTAATAGCCTCCATGCTTGGTTATCAATATACAATTTATTACACCTAGAAAATATAATTAGTACAATAGAAGTTTTCTAATTTGTTTAAAAGAAATATTAAACTCACTTGGAAAAAAAAGTGGATGAGAAAATTTTTGCATCTATTTCCCCATCTTAAAAAGGTTGTGATTGTGATGACTCATACTTATTACTACCAAGAAATTTAGCATTATTGTAGTCATCTTGGTTTTTCCCAACGGTTACCGGTAGCTTGATCGTTTCTTCAGGAATTATGTAATCCCCAAGAAATCCGTATAGCAGTCAAGAACTTGACGTTGTCTATTCCAAAGATATTACCATCTTACTTAAGTAGTCTGTGTATAGAATGTCGACGGAGCTACCGTTATCTACAAAGATTCAATATACAACATAATTTCCTATCATCTCCTCAACAACCAAAGCATCGTTTTGCCAGAAGTGGACCTCGTGGGCATCCACTTATAAGCAGATTATCTATGTTTCATTAAATTTTGGCGCTTTGGTAGGTCTGCTCATTGATACGTTTTAACACTTATGCTTTGAATTTTCTCTTACCTCTCGAGCATACTAATTTGGCATTACTGTCATCGCATGGGTTTTTCCCCAATGTTTATCAGTAGCTTGATTGTTTCTTCAGGAATTATGTTATCCTTAAGAAATCTGTATAGTGGTCATGAATTTGTCGTTGTCTGTTCTAAGGAGATTCCCATCCTACGTAAGTAGTCCTTGTATAGAGTGTCAACGGAGTTACCATTATCTACCAAGATTTACCATACAACTTAATTTCCTACCAACTTCTTGACAACCAAAGCATCATTTTAAGGGAATTGGACCACGTGGGCAGTGCTTACGAAAAGATTATCTTTGTTTCCTCAAATCTTAGTGCTTTGGCAGGTTTGCTTGTTGATATGTTTTAACACCTGTGCTTTGAATTTTCTCTTACCTTTCAGGCATAGTTCTTTTAGGACCTTCTGGAGTCGCCCTTAGGAAATGGTACCCTAATGATGGTGTGAATCACCATTGTGGGAGAGGCATTTCTATAATGGTAGGAATGAATGGATTGGTATACATTATTTTTTCCCCATGATACACGTCGAGCTTATCCTCAATTCTTCCAAGTCGTCCCAAAGATGCCCAATCTTGCCTGTAGGGAGCTCCAATGCTATATGTAGTTGCTAGTTTACTTGCTAGGCTATCAAGTTAGGGTCAACTTGATGGTTATATGCCAATTGATTAATAGCTAGCTAGTCGACCATATTAGGGATATTTCCTGTCGAGATGGCTCTTCTTTCCAGCAGGTGATTCCTCAAATCTTTTTTTCATAGCTGGTTCCTTAAATCACCTTCGTTTTGAGCTGACGTTTCATCTGGTCTAGCATCACGCCTAAGGGAAATGAAGGGAGACTTGTGGTCAGAATCTACTGGTTTGGTTGACTTGCTTCTTGGGTTTGAGCCTGATTTTCACTCCTCCTCCATTCTCACCCATGGAATTAGCTCTTTTCTTTCATCTGCCTTTAGTCTTACTGATTCCCACAGGGTCAACCTGCTAGCCTCCGCTTTGTCCACTAGCAGGTTCTCTTGGTCTTCCGGGTCAGCACCTAAAGGACTGGCTCCTTGGCCTTGAATGCCATCTAGGGCCGCCAAGATCTTCTCAAGCAATCCGGTCATTCTATCCACCTTTTGCTCTAGCAAGGTGGTTCACGAGGGCTATCAAACTCTCTTTGATCCCTCAACGTCGCCCCCAATGAACTTATCATCTCCTTGGATGATGGAGTTGTTGTCATTACCTCCAGTATGATTGGTACATGTGGTTACCATGGTGATGAATGGTTCTTCTTCAAAAGATGAAGGCCCCTCCTTCTAGCGCCAATTGTTGATGATGTAAAATGATCAACAATAATTCTCACAAATCACTCACAGTTCCCACAAGTAAATGTAATAAAAAAGGTGCTAGAAATTACTAAACATATAGTTTTTATAATGGTTCACTCTTAAATGAGCTACCACCACTATATTTTTCTATATGAAGAGTTTACACAATATATTCATAGGAATAGAAGGGAATAAAGTCAAAACCAGTAAAGAAGCCCTCGTTCTGCCCCTCCCCTCCTTTTTTATATAGTTCTATATTGTTATTATTTAAATAACAATGATTACAATATTAATAATGGGAAGAGAATCTTCGTGACTAGTGTCAACCTCTTCCTCTTGGGCGTGGTGTCTCTACACGCATGGGGCATGTGTCGAGTTCCATGCTAATGATCTTAAACTTAGACGTATTACCTCGATTGCTGGTCTTATCTACTCTTGTTTGTTGCTCTTGGAGTGATAGATGAATAATAAAAATTGACAAACATGATGTCCCTCCATGTTTTAAGGTCAACCTTATGCTTGTAAGACGAAGCTAGCTGGTTGATTCGACTTTTAGACCTTTGAGATTAGTGGGCTAAGTTGGGCCTTTTCCAGTGATCTTGCCCTTGGGCCTTGGGCCATCGAGATCACACACAACATGTTTAATATTTGGTTCTTCAGTAGCAATTACAACCCTAGAGGCATCTCTAATCATGCCTTTATAGTAATGGCCTCCATGCTCAGTTATCAAAATACGAGTTAGTACACCTAGAAGATATAATTAGTACAATAGAAGTTTTCTAATTTGTTTCAAAGAAATATTAAACTCACTTGGAAAAAAGTGGATGAGCAAACTTTTGCGTCTGTTTTCCTATCTTAAAAAGGTTGTGATTGTGATGACTCATACGTATCACTAGTATGACTAATAGGTTGTTTATAACTGAAGTTTTAAGTTTAAGAATAGAAGTATGTGAGAGTTTATACTGTAACAATTTATTGTAACATGTGAAAGGTTTATATTATTTATTGATTGGAACTACAGTTAAAACTGAATATGGCCTATCAAAAGTAGGTGAGAGGGAACGATATTTGCAGTGCCTCATATTATTGGTTGTTTCTCTTTTTTGATATATTTTTTTATGGTTAATACATTGACGCACAGTATACTAATTGATTTTTTTTAATTTAAAGTTTTTAATTTTTTGAATGGTCAATTCATTGACGCACCGTAAACCATTTTTTTTTTTTTTTATTTTAGGCTTAAGACTTTCTTTTTTAGTGAATTTAAAAAATAAACGTAAGTAGAGGTCTCAAAATGAGTCGCTAAGCACGATATGCTAACTAGGTGTTAATTAAGTTGTATATCATTTTTGAAGTTTAGTTACTTATCTATACCATTATAATGTGAAAAGTATACTAGTTCTCCATCAAATAATATGTTTGAAATTCAATTTTCAAGAAGTTATATTTCTCTAATGCCCTTGTAAGATAAGAAGTGGGCACTACATGATTATTAAAATGCCCAGTTAAACACGTTTGCTAAAGGCCCTACGGGTGGGCCTCCTCTTTGACACGAAGCTCTTAAAAGCAATTAGACACGTTTAGGGCTCAACACAAGCACGGAACCATTCCTTTTTTATGATTTTTTTTTTTTTTTTTTTTTGCGGGAATTTTCTTAGGAGACTTGTAATGTATCTCTTATTCTTACTAAAATTTTCTCTCATCTAAGTTTTTAGTTGGTAAGTTCTGTGAATCTCTTTTTAATAATATGACTTGTTTTGTTGAAAAAATGTTTTATTATGTTCAATATTTATTTTTCATATTTATTTCTAATTTTGATATTGGGTATAATAAAAGAACAATAAAGATATATATGTTTTAAAGTCACAACAAGAATATAATTGGGTTCTTAGCTAAGCCATAAATAAAAAATTAACACCGATGGAACACAATTATTAAATAGGCCGTGACACAAGCACGACACAACACTAATGAGCCCGAAATAATTGATATTCTAATAATGAGAGAATGAAAGAGATGTCAGGTTTTTGAAACTTTTTGAAGTAAATACTTGTATATTTTAAAAATATTTTTATCAATAAATTTTCTTTTTTATTGTTATTTATTACAAATATTTTCAAAATAATTAAACAAGTTTTAAAAAAAGTGAATTCTACTATAATATTTATATTCTTGTTGTAATTATGGTACAATATTTAAAGTCGGCCAAATAATGGACATAAATACCCCAGAATTTCCCCAAAGTTCTACGTTAATGCACCTCATTTTTTTCGTTGGTTGGTAAATTGAACTCTATAGAGTTTTTAAAAATTTTGCATTTTAAATCTAATTGTCATTCGCTAGTAGACATCTCTTATCGATTGTATTGAGTTGTGAAAGTTTATTTATGGAAAGTTTGAATTTAGGGTTTAGAATGTTAAAATTAAAAAAAAAAAAAGACGGAAATGAAACTTGAAAATGACAAAAGCCCAAAATGCTTGAATGCAATTTAACGCCTTTTAAAAATTCAAGACTTGTCGGCAAGTTAGAGAGCCAAACAATGAATTTTTTCGTCATTGACTTATCGATTTGTATACCTGTTTCTTTTTTCTTTCATTTGATGAGGTGAAGTCATAATTTTAAAATTGAACACTTGAATTAGAAAAAAAAAAAAATTATGTATCATGGAAAAAGTTTATCCATTAGGAACTTTTTGTTTAGTAGCTAGTCCGTTAAGAACTTTTTTTTTGGGTTGTTGAACTCAGTCTATTAAGGGTGCGTTTGGTTCATGGTTCGAATTATTTTGTTACAGTATTTTCTCTCACAAAAATTTAAATCTTCATTTAAGTTTTTTATTCAAATCTATGAACCAAACGGACTATAAGATAACGATAAACTCGTTAGTCATTATTAATTCCACTTATTCAATTTGTATATGTGGTTCTTTTTTTCCCCCTTGAAGTAGGTCATTAGGAAGCTTTTACATATGTACTCTGGTACATGAAAAAAATATTAGGATGTTTGAAAGCACCAACTTAACTTAAATTAAAAAAAAAAGTGTTGAAAATTAGTTGAAACTAAATATGTAAATGCACTTTTAGTTTCTTAAATAATAAATTACATAAATTTTTTATATCAATAATGCGGCCAAAGGAGCATGATTGTGTTATCAAAGTGATCCACATGTGGAATAAAATTTGCCAAAAAGTTCTTTAATAGGTCATAATTACACATCTTTTTTAATTATTTCATGTCACTCCAAAATAATGTCCTTTTCCTTGAGTATAAATGAATTTTTAGTTTTTGGTCAAGCCCCCCAAAGTTGTCCCAACGACTCGCACTCTCATAAAAAGCGAGTACAAATTTTTTCTCGTACTCGCGCGAGTGTTTAACAAAGTACTCTTTTTTTTTCCCCTTTCAACAGCTTTATTGTACAGGTGTGTGACAGAAGTCTATTAAATTCGGATAAAGCGAGTCATTCAAAAATTAGGAAAAGTCTTTTTTAAATTCTCTATTTTCCCGAACTTCAATTTACCGTCTCGCGATATTTTCTTTTTCCCCATTTTCGAGTCATTTTCACGTGCGAAAAAAACTGGACGTCAATTCCTCGTGACGCAGGACATTTTAAACGGTTCTATTCAGATCGTTTTGTATTTATCTACAAAAGCATAGGGGCAATTATAGGGTGAGAAGAGCTTCTTGGTTGTCGAAGCTCTAACCCTTCCCAACAGCCAATGGGAACCCAGCATGGAGGGTTTACTCCTTTTTGCCCCAGCGTTTAATTTGTGTGTTTTAAAGCTGCAACGTGGCATCGTCACGGGCGCTGATCATCAGTTGCGGTATGGGAGTTGGATGATTGGGAATATCTGGACCGTCGATTTTTTTATTCATGCATAATAATTTATAGTTTTTCAAAAAATATGAGAAGTAACTCCTTTTTCCTTTTAAATAATTTGTTTAGGACTTGTTTGGTACATCGTATTATATTGTATTATATTATATTTTTTGTATATAATACAATACAATGCAATGCAATACAACATAATACAATATGGTTTTTCAAAAAATATGAGAAGTAACTCCTTTTTCCTTTTAAATAATTTGTTTAGGACTTGTTTGGTACATCGTATTATATTGTATTATATTATATTTTTTGTATATAATACAATACAATGCAATGCAATACAACATAATACAATATGGTTTTTCAAAAAATATGAGAAGTAACTCCTTTTTCCTTTTAAATAATTTGTTTAGGACTTGTTTGGTACATCGTATTATATTGTATTATATTATATTTTTTGTATATAATACAATACAATGCAAT
>CAMOHE010046623.1:0-15733 GCA_946598075.1 Artocarpus hirsutus | reverse complement strand
ATTTTCGAGTCATTTTCACGTGCGAAAAAAACTGGACGTCAATTCCTCGTGACGCAGGACATTTTAAACGGTTCTATTCAGATCGTTTTGTATTTATCTACAAAAGCATAGGGGCAATTATAGGGTGAGAAGAGCTTCTTGGTTGTCGAAGCTCTAACCCTTCCCAACAGCCAATGGGAACCCAGCATGGAGGGTTTACTCCTTTTTGCCCCAGCGTTTAATTTGTGTGTTTTAAAGCTGCAACGTGGCATCGTCACGGGCGCTGATCATCAGTTGCGGTATGGGAGTTGGATGATTGGGAATCTCTGGACCGTCTATTTTTTGATTCATGCATAATAATTTATAGTTTTTCAAAAAATATGAGAAGTAACTCC
Organism: Artocarpus hirsutus; assembly: GCA_946598075.1. Classification (NCBI taxonomy): domain Eukaryota; kingdom Viridiplantae; phylum Streptophyta; class Magnoliopsida; order Rosales; family Moraceae; genus Artocarpus; species Artocarpus hirsutus. Next base: position 15,359 of record CAMOHE010046623.1, on the reverse strand, counting down.
TTTTTCCTTTTAAATAATTTATTTAGGACTTGTTTGATACACCGTATTATATTGTATTACATTATATTTTTTATATATAATACAATACAATGCAATGCAATACAATATAATACAATATGGTATACCAAATATGCCCTTACTTATAAAATCAGTAATGAGAATTTTATGTGTTCCATTAGTATAAAGAATGAGAAAAGAAAATATCAATCCTTCCACACCATTTAGTATTGATTCTCAAAAAATGAATATCATATTTATATAGATATCTGAATTTTAATATATTATTTAATAGCTATTAGTTAAAAAAAATAATGTTTTATTAATTATATTGAATAAGATCCTTATTTATAAATACTAAAATGTGAATAAGATTGTTTCTTATTACACCATCAAATAATTAAATAAATACTAAAAAAGTGAATAAATGATGCTTACTCTTATTCTTTTACTTTTCTTTCCAATTCCATTATCTTCTGCCTCATATTCCTTTATGGTTTAGTAAACATGTCCTTAAAGAATTATATGGTAAGATATAAAAATTTATTGTATTAGCAAAACATAATTTCAAACCATTAAATCATATCAGATTAAGAAAAATATGATAATTGAACGGAACCTAATGGAGGAGATCTAGCATTTAAAATTGTGTTGTTCTGATAAGATATTTATATTTTACTATGGAAGTTTATTTCTTTGTTAGGATGATTCGTTTTAGATTTTCTTTAATTAAGAAAAGAAACATTTTTATATTTAGTAAAAAAGGGAATTTATATTTTTGGCATGTTTTTCTGGCAAACATATCCTATAGTAAAGCTACACTTGACTTCGTCTAAAAATAAAAAGTCATCCTCTCGCATAGGTGACGAACGAGACTGCTTCGACTTCAATGGGATACCAATTGTTATAAATTTATGGTATAAAACTTGCCCTTGTGTGGCCAACTCGCTGGCCACTAAGTATATTATAATCCTTTCATGTGAGAATTTAATATCTAACATGCACATCTATTTTGAACTTCTTGAGCTGCACGTCAAGATAGTTTAAATACCTATCAAATTAACATGTCATAATGTTTAATTATTTATAACGAGCAAAAGAAAAAAAAAATGTAAAAAAATGAAAGTTAGAAAAAAAAAAAAAAGGTCAAGAACTTCTCGTCACTCAATTTTTTTATAGGTTTTTTTTTTTCTCCGTTCTCAACGCTGTCAAAATTATACTTTTTCATTTTTTACGTTTTTATCAAAACATTTTAATTAGTAAGCTCATTAAAAATTTGCATTATTTAAGTGTAAAAAAATTGTCTTATTTAATTGTTAGTGAAAACATCAATATAGTCACTAGTAAAGCCAAATGTCGTTGAGTGCAAGGCATGTGTGCACTCCCTCACTTAAATTTTAGATTCAAAATATTGATTTTTATACATAAATTGCTCTTAAATTTCAATTGTATCCTCGTTTGAAATAAAAATTATAGGTGGTCTAAACTATTTTCAGTTGTAAACAGTGTAAAGCTCTCACATGCTATAATAACAATAAAAAAATTTGATACAGTGTAAAGCTCTCACATGCTACATAAAAACAGTGTTAATCAACAGTTCTAACTACTATGCCAAACATCATGATAGTTGTGCTCTGTTGAGCAATTAAAATTTATATTTATGTCGTACCTAATAAATGACTTGCCCTTTCTTTTCCATATTGTGCCTCTATAGTTTTTTTTTTCCGCCACTAAATATAGTGAAGCCTAACCTTAATCGTACACTAACCTAGATCTTAAACTTGTTAAGTAAGAATAATATCATGCTTTATATTATTTCCTGTTGTTTAACCTCTTTAGGCAAGTTAATCGAGGCGGAGGCACTTTTTCCTTCGATCATTGACTTTTTCACTTATTTGAGATGGTAATAGAAGAAGGGCATCCACTTAATTTCCAGCAATAGAAAATGTCATTTTCTGGTAGGTATATTCAGTAACATTGTAAGTTTTCAAATCATTAAATATGTTCAAAGATTACCTTTTTTTTTTTATAGATTTGATGAACGAAAAAAAAACTCACCGATATATTACTTTTTTTTGGGTATTTTTCATAAAAACCTTTTAAAAAATAAGAAAAAGAAATAGATAATTTTTTTGATAGGAACAGAAAAAGAGATCTACCAGTAATTATTTCTCTTTTACTTGTCAAATCTGTAGAAGAAATAATGCCAAACAGGAGAACTGTAAATACTGTAGCGTGTGAAATAATGCCAAACAGGAAAACTGTAAATACTGTAGCGTGTGAGAACTTTATATTGTGATGACTTTTTTGTTTTTACTGTAGCATGCGAAAGCTTTACAATGTTTTCAACTAAAAAGTTAATTAGAACCAACTAATATAAAACATGCATTATTTTGTGGCGGTTTCTTGAAAAAATCCCCAAAGAAACTATGCACTGTTTTTAAAACATGTAAATAGAGAATTTCTACTTACAATGGGACAGGGACCCCATATTTAAGTAGTAGAAAATATGTGGTACAAATGAGTTTCATATTTTCCAATCTGTATTTGTCATTTTCAATGGAATTTTCTCGGATGCTTCAATGAATTGGTGTTTTCTACACAGCCTAATTTTTCTTCTCCTTTCTTTCTTTTTTTATTTTTTATTTTTTATTTTTTATTTTTTATTTATTTTTTTACATTTAACTTTTTCTTTCCCAATCTTGACATTTTCTTTGTTTCTTTTCATGCAAAGAAAAAAGGAATAATTTTTTTTTTTCTGCTTGTTAGGTTTATAATTTTCAAAGACGTGTCCTGATTGATAAAGACAAGGGTGAAAGCATGGTAGATCCGAGCTTCAAATATTCTCTCCAAGGAATTGTCCTTGTCCCTCTATGTGTACATTGCGCTGCACCAAAACTCGTATAGTGCATGGGATCTTGCGAAGCTATTTAATAATTAGTGAAAAAGAAAAGAGTAAACTAGTGAAAAAAAAAAAAGCACAGATTAAGGAGGGCGTTTGGATTATTAGTTTAAACTGTAAGTTTAAATTTAAAATACTAATATAAAATTAATGTAACGAGAAATTTTTTTTATTCAAACTGACGAATCAAACATCACATACCGTTAAAGTGGAGAGTGAGCAAGCTAAAGATTATATGAGTTTTATCCATCAACTGGCCTGTAATAATTTTTGGATTAGGCGGTTTGTAAAAGTTAGATGTAGCTTTTTTTTTAGAAGGGTTTAATTTTTTTTTTTTTGGGGTTGAATAAAGGTTTAGATTTTTAAAGTATGAACACTAGTGCTTGACTTCTACGAGGATTACTCTATCAATTATAGGGCATGGTCATTTATATATGAATAATTTAGTACCCATATAATATTACTACAAAATTCAAGTGTCTGTACTAATCTTTGGTATTAAAGTCCACACAATGAAGTTGCCTTTGTTTGGATTCAATCATTTGTCGTTGCTGCCTTTTCTTTTCTTCTTTTTTTTTTTAAATAATTCAAAGACACAGAACTCAATAATTTGCTTAGTAATTTCTACTAATTATCTTGTTAATATTTTTTTGATATTTTTATTATTTATGGTTGAAAATAAATTGATTTGCGTGTCAAAGCTATAAAATATTCTGTTTCAAAGTAATTACAAACATCACTAATATTTTACCATGAATATCATAAATTCTTACATGCCAAAATTCTGTAATTTTACCATCAAATAGAACTATAACTTTTTTAAATTTAAATAATTATTGTGTCGTAGTTTTATGTATCTCCCATTTTATAGAAGATCTAACGTGGCTAGTTGTCTTGAGGGCAAGAGAGTAGGGGAGTCAAACTTGGGAAAAATTAACGACATAGAATTAGAGAATTTTCATAAACGTTATTTTTTGAAACTTTCTTTTTATAAATGTATGTTATTTGTAACACAATTTATACAATTATTATGAACAAATTTTTTTAAAAAAAATGTAGTATAACATATAATTTTCTCAATTATGATAACCATGCATGGATTCTTTCATACAAAAACTTGGCCATTTTAGATTTAGTCAAGTTTTGGTATAATATATATTAACATATACACTTATACATACACGTATATTTGATGTGTTCAAAACTTCAAACCAACTACCTTTGTAATAGCCAACGCTTGCCCATTTTTTATATTTTATTGACAAACAAAATAACAAATTTTTAATAACCGAATATGCCTTTTAGGGTTTATTTTACTTCTACAAAGTCATGCCAAGTGCACATATTCGGTGACTTATCATCAATCACACTCTATATTTGAACACAAAACACAGAATTAGAAATAAGACAGAAGAAGAAAAAAAGAATACTCGATTATTTTGATTTCTATTTCAATTTAGGGAAAAAAATGGCTTAAGAAAAAGTTAAAAGCAAGATATTTTTGGCCTCGCTCAATTGCATAAAAATTAGTACCTTTAGCCAGATTATCTGGAGTTTCCCACTAATTGACTTCTTTTTCCGCTAAAGTTTAAAATTATTGGTGGTCCAATAAGAACTTTGGCACACATAGATGGCTCCATGTGTTTGCATATTTTCAGCCTTTTCATGGAAGGGATCTAATTGAAAAAGGACCAATGCCATTGCAAGATAAAAATACTTTGTGGATGACTGACTGCCTAAAACCTTTTTTTAAAGCTTTTAACTTTAATAGATCATTGATGAAATTTTTAGTGGTAATTATGTTTGTATGGGACATTGCCTATCAATTGTTTAGATGGTTTGAAAATTCTCACCAAGCAATAGCCATTAACAGATAGATAAACTTTCCTATTTTCGGCTCAATTGATTTTTACTTTTGTTTTTTAAGCCATGTTGAAAAATTTTTTAGAATTTTTTTTAGTAGGAGCCCTCCATCGGTGGTGCACATTTTGAAACGTTAAATCTTGTCAAAATCAATTATTTTTCTCAAAATTTAAAGGTTGAAAAAGGAATATATTTTTTATAGGTATTTTATTGATTCCCACTTGACAAATTGCCTTTCTTTTTTTCTTTTCTCTAATAATTTTTTTCTCTCTCCTTTCATTTTCTCGTGGGCTCTTTCTGTATGCTACTCTTGATGTTTGTTTCCTTGTTGTGGTAGTTACTTTCCTCTTTCCTGGTTTTGTGTGTTTCTTTATTAAATAGCTTCTTCCAAAAGAAAGAAGGAAAGAAAAAGTAGAAAGTTTGAGACCGACACCATGTTTAGTAGGACAAAATAGAAAAATAGGCTGTTTGGTAGGAGTGAAAAGAAAAAGAAAGAAAAATTAATTAGAAGGTAAAGCAAAATAAGCAAGAATGTGGTGTTTCATTCTTTCACAAATAGGGAGATCTTAAAAAGGAACAGTTATCATGCTTGCAACAAGATTAAAAAGATGTTTGGAGCATTAGTTTGAATTAGTTGGCTTGAACTCAAATAAAATAAAGTAAAAGTAAATTTCGACAAAGTAAATTTCGACATAAAGCTCTCATATATTGGTTAAAACCAATACTCTAAATATTTTATAAATAAATTTTTTGACCTGGTTTATAAATTATTATAATTTTAAAAAAGAAAAATGGTAAAATATACGAACTCATTTTCTTTCGCTCTTTTTATGCAAAACAACAAACAAGAAAAGTATTTTTTTTCCTATCAGTCTTATTTTCTATCCCTTATTTTTTCATCTTCATTTTATTTTCTTTTCCTCCTACCAAACATTACATCACAGAACTAAAGATAAAACCTTTTTTTCTTCTCAACCTTGATTTAATTTCTTTAATGGTGATGTATAAAATGTAGGGAGGCCATTACTTTTTTTTTCCCCCTCTAAGGTAATCTCTCTCAAATAGCAGCCTTTAAATGATGCAAGACTAGTGAAAAATGCAAAATGACGCCACCTGCGCAAAGCACTGGTCGTTTTTGCATACAAAAAGAAAATGTACAATTAGTCGTACCAGTATTAGTTTTGTTTGAAACTTCAGTTGTAACTGATGTTTTAAGTCTAAAAACTGTAGTATGTGAGAGCTTTACAGTATAATAGCTTTTTACTTTTTACTATGACTACTGAGAGATTATACTGTTTATAATTGTAACTGATGGGTTAACATGTGAGAGCTTTACATCATAGTAGCTTTTTGTTTTTTACTATAACTACCGAGAGATTATACTGTTTACAATTGTAACTGATAGGTTAGAGATAAAGTTTCAAACATTCCTTTAAAATAATTGAGTCCCTTTTTATGGTAACAATATGTCATCTCTAACTACTCACTAAAATTGTCATCTTTAACGTGTTATCCCAACTTTAAACACCCTGCAGTAAAAACAACAACAACTAAACGATTTTCATCTAAAACGCTAATAGTAATTTAAATTTTATAAGAAAAAACATTATAACAAAATTGATTTAAATTGAAACAATTTTTGGCTTTGCCCAAATTCCCAAACAGGCTCTGAAATAGGTATGAATTAATTGTTAAGCTAAACTTACTTGCAACTTTTCTCTAAGCACATGTTTTTTCTTCCGACCCCGTTTTGTTTGGATGATCTCTCTTTCTTCAATAGAAACAAAGGAGGAAGAGCAAGTATATCTACGAGTGGCATAATCTAAGGTCATATATGGTGTGTTCTGCAAAATAAAATAAAATAAAATAAAAGGTCATATATGGTGTGATAAAGTGATTGATATTGAGGGCACATTTGTTTATTAATGAAGGCATAAGATCCATATTTATCCAACGATAACTCTAATAAGTACACAAACTTTTAGTTATCTTATCATTTATGCTTACACTTCCATTTCATTAATACTACAAAACATGTTTAATTTATTGGTAATAGTTATTTTGGATTGATCCAATAAAAGATTAAAATTGCTTAGCTCACAAATTTGGATCAGTATGAAAAAGTTTAAATTTCAAAATGATCCACATTTTATTACTATCCATGAATCCGGGAGTTTCTAAGCACTGAAAATGTTATTACTATTTGGGAACAAAAGGAATTATTCGGTTCCTTTCAGACTGGTTTCTCTCTTCTTTATTACATGAAAAGATTATTCCCTTGTTCATCTCAGAAAATCATTATCCTTGCGAACTTCTTAGCAAATAAACTCAATACCAATCGCTTCATAGACCGACTTGATACACGCATCTTGAACAATAACTCAAGATGGGGCCCCAGTTGTCTCTCTCACTTTCCACTGTGTTGAGGTGCTTGTTAAGTAACACGGTAGCATAGTCGGTAAGGTACATACCCGCGTGAAACTAGAGCTCTTTTGATGTTAACATGTTAGCAAGATTTAGCTCAATTCTTACACGGAGATATTGGAATAAAATTAAGCACAAATTTTGTTGTCTTAGAGGAATAATTGATTTGGGTTTATTTTATCTCAAAGGATCGAAACAAGGATTAATTAGTTATACAAATGCAGGTTATTTCTTAGATCCATATAATGCTAGATCTCAAATTGGATATGTATTCACAAGTGGAGGTACCACGATTTCTTGACGTTCATTAAAGCAAACACTGGTTGTTACTTCATCAAATCATGCTGAAGTTATCGCATTCCATGAAGCAAGTCAATAATGCGTATGGTTGAGGTACATGACTCAACATATCCAAGCCACTTGTAAATTACCTCTCAATAAGAATCCAATAGTATTGTTTGAAAACAACAACACATGTGTTATTTAGATAAAAGATGGATACATCAAGAGTGACAGAATGAAACACATACCTCCAAAGTTCTTTTCATTTATCCAAGAACTTGAAAAGAATAAAGATATTGATGTTCAATACACTCGTTTAAGTGACAATGCTGTAGATTTTTTCACGAAAGCACTTCCCACATCAACTTCTAGACGACATGTACACAATATCAGGATACGTCATCTGAGAGATTTATAAAGAATAACTAATGTCAACTTGAGGGGGAGTCTACACCAGCTATACTCTTTTTCCCTTGCTATAGTTTTGTCCTACAGGGTTTTCTTAATAAGGTTTTTAATGAGGCAACATGGAGCATCGTTACAAGAATGATGTACTGTTTATTCCTTTGCTATGGTTTTTATTTCAATGAGTTTTCCCTAGCTCAGGTTTTTAATAAAACATCATAAATGGTAGACATCCAAGAGAGAGTGTTATGAATAATTAATTATGTCTATCCACCAAAAATCAGTATCTAAGATTAGATATATATATATCATGCTGAAGTAAGCACTAACATTAGCGTAAATAGTAAAGTTAAGTCCGATAGAGTTACTGTAGTAATGGTTGACTGTGCAGCACTAAAACAATTATGACTACTATAGTAGGCATTATAGCACACGAAAATTTCTCTATAAATACCCTACTCTAACCTATTTTTGAATATCTAAAATTAAGAAATTAGTGTATTTTCTCTCTACTTTCTCTTTCTAAATTCTCTTACTTTGCCTTTATAGTCCTAAGCTTCTATAACACCAACTTAGTTAAGCTTTGTGTGTGTGTGAATATGCTTCTACTTTGGTAAAACACTTCCCTATAATATTAGGGCAACTCTTGTTGTAAACAATAGCAGGTAAAAGCTGCTACTAAATCTAGAATTAAAGAATGATAAATCTTTTTCATCCTCATTGAATAAAACCCCACAACTCATAAAATTATAGACTCAAGTCTAAATTTTTGAAACTGGGTCTTTTTATTTTGTGAATAATAAAATTATAGCCCCATAGGATTAAATAGGATTGCCCCAAAAGTCATCCATCCGGTGTTAATATTTTATTGGTGGCCATAAACTCAGGTTTTTTTTCCTCCCAAAATTACATTTTTCTTATAATTTTAGCTATGATATAATTTGACAATCAACATCCACTATATATTTTCTTTTCGTAAGTGTCAACACCCACAATATGGATTCAACAACGGAATCTCAGAAAAAGGAAAAAAAAAAATTGCGGGTAAGCACTAGCATATTTACCATATTCTATCCATCCACTGATAAAATAGACAATATCAATAAAATGTTATAAAAGATATATATTATGTTTAGCAGTTATGGTCCGGACCACTTTTTCAGTTATAAACAGTACAATGTTCTCCTATGCTATAATAACAATAAAAAAATCGCTACAGTGTAAAACTCTTATATACTACAGTAAAAACAATTCTAACCAACGGTTTCAACCATCATCCCAAACACCCTAATACCCTAATAGATAACAAAACTAAGTAATGATTTTCATTACAATATCCCAAATCAGTCATCATATGTGTACCCAAAATTTGTCAAACAAGTTGTCAATCAAAAAGTTCACGTGAAAGAAGATCACAGATTCTTCTTGCCATCCGCACCAGAGATTTGATTAACAAAAATATTGTTCTCTACTAAGTGAACAATAATAATTGAAAATACACTATTGAGATTTTCGCAAAAAAAATCTTATATCCAAAATTTTGTACACTTCTCAACAGTTGGCAGACAAAAGAAACATTCACTGAATTTAAGCCCTCTTTTGGCTGAATAATGGAATGGAACTATATATATGTTGAACTATATATATGTTTTAAGTTAAATAAAGAGCTCTACATGGAATTTTATGAAGAGAGAAAGCACTCTTTAGCCATGAATAAATTCTGCACTTTCTTCCTCTGCACCAAACCTAACATCTACCAAGTTGCTTTCCTACCCACCAAACAGAAATTCAAGGGTAAGTACAGCCTTCTTAAAGTTAGGATAATTGCAGGAAGTACGTTCATTTCGGCGCTCGTAAACAGCCTCCAGGTAAAAGAAACTTAAACTTATCTGCATTCTGTATCAAGTAGGCAGGGAGATGAACTTCAGAGGCTGAACTGGGTATCGGTCCCATCTTTTTTATCAATTCTTTGAAGGTGTACTCTTCCGGTAACATGCCAAAAAGGTCTTCTCCTTGGCATATAAGGCACTGAATTCTCGAGTAGTTCAAGAAATCTTTTTGGCTAACGCGGTCTGCATGGCTGTAGGTAGTCATCTTGAACACAATCTCTTGAATATGCCGAAAGCAGAAGCTGCAATGCCATCCTGCATCCCAGAAGATATAATCAGTTTGGCGTGAGTGGCGATAGCGGGATTGTGGACCACAGATGTGTGCTGTGGCCCGCCAGCTGCTGTAGTCTACTGGGTACTCGAATGAGTACATGTAGTTCCTCATCTCAAGATGCATCACTGGTGGCAGGCCATCACACCATTGCAGCAACTTCAGAGTGTCTGGACTGGGGATCTCCTCGGCATCTGACATTATCAGGACGTCGCCGTAGGAAATCCCTGAAAGACAAACAAGTCCATCCATGGCGATTCGCTGCCTCCTCTCTGCTGCAAAAGGATCGTGACGCGATCCTCATGTTGCAATTGGGCCGGGAAACACGTCATGGACCACTTTCTCATTGGCAAAGGCAAACCTATTTCGGTTTGATGCAAAAAAAAGAGGTTTGGGGATGCCAGTGAAAGTGGTGTTAGACTCGAGGATTACAAACTTTGAGACATATGGATATAGATCTTGCCACGGGATCTCTAGCAGATCTAGCTCATTGCTAAAGATGATGCCATCAAAAATACGACAGGGCTCAGATCGGGGGGACCAGCCATGCAGCTGGCAAAGTTGGTCCACAGATACATTTTCTGCATAGTAATGTGGCAGGTGTATGAATAAGCATGGGGCATGGTCCCAGAGCGGACGGAATAAATAGGTAATTTTCTGGCCATGGATCCATATAACAATCAGACAAACAGGCACAAGTATCAACAGTATGATGAAAAGGAACTTCCACGGTGGCAGTCTAGAGGTTTGGGGAAGTGGTTGAATCGCCATACTGTGAAGAAAAAATCTCAGTAGGTTGGCAAATGTCTAAAATTTTTGTCCTAGTTCAACCACCATAACGGTGACGGCTCCACAACTCTTGATCACCTGCATGAAATTAAGAATATGGAACTGTATCTTGACATTCATCCTGAGGTACCAATAACCGGCTCAACTATCAAATGCTATCGAAATCGCTATAGAAGAATTCACTAGCAACTAAACATTTCAGAAAAAGAAAACAAACTTTGTTGCGTGTTAATGTTTCTAGGTTGGAGAACTATGTAGTCGGATGATTTTTTTTTTCCTTCAAATATTCTAAGAGCCCGTTTGGTCAGTGATTCGAACTACGAAACAAACGCACCCTAAGTAACTTCGTTGCTCCATCCAAAGAGTCCTATAAAATCTTAGATGGTCAAATCTTCGTAAATAAATCTACATGCTTATTTGATTGTAATATAATTCTAATATCATCAAACATTCCGAAACACGAAACATAGGCACAAAATCTCTACCATACATGTTCCCTTCTAGGATTTCTAGAAAAAATGGGGATAAACAAAATAATGAAAAACAATAGTTTTTCTCATACAGTTTAGAACAAGCCCTCAACTAGCTTCCCAGCAACACTCAAGAATTCTGTTCTTCCTCTGAAATGTTCTACAGAATGATGATCCAAATGAACCATTTGACACATATACACAAATAACACAACCTAAAATATCCCACTTGGAGTCACATATAAAATTTCATAGTCCAAGTTTCATCAAAGAGATCAATGAGATTCTGAAAGGAAAAAACAAAAAAAGAATAGTATATTTGCAAGCAAGACCTCAAATTCTTTCCTATATTAAGTAACAGCATTGAATACATCTAAGTACAGATCCAAACAATAACTAATTTCTTAACTTATCCCAAAACTTTTCTTTCCCCACTTAAAAGTAGAGGTCATTTAGACATTAATGTTCCATTTGAAAAAAATGAAAAAAGTTCACGGAGCTTTAAAAAAGAAAAAGATAATAGAACCGTTACATATCCTAATAAACTTGATTCACCGAAAAAGTTATAGCCAAGTGTATATGGTGCGTATCATCTTCTTTAATCAAAATTTAAAATCTCTGTGAAAATATTTCCTCCCAAAAAAAAAAAAATCATATCAAAATAATTGGTTTTGGACTATTATTCTGCGCAAAGTTTAAAATTGTAACGAGAAATTTTGCTAACAAGCTCAAGTTATTTAGCCCTTTTTTTATCATTTAACTACCTTAAAAGTTTATAACAACATCCAATCATCAATCTTCCTTAGATTTTTTTTTTTCTCTCAAACTGGAGACTTTAGTAAACTTTCCCTTTTCATATTTGAGCTAAAAATCCCATTTTTAGTAGCTATTGGAAAAGGTCAAAATTCAACGCAATTCATTGTACTTAAGATAATGTATAACTAATTTACTATATAATGAAACAAAGAATTTAGCACATAGAGAAAATAATTTTCATAAAAATCATATATATAAATATATAAATATGTATATATATATAGAGAGAGAGAGAGAGGTAACAATTTGAAACAACATTGCAAAAAAAAATAAAAAGAAGAAAAATCCCTAAAAATCCTTACAATTATCCACATTCAGCCAAAAAGAAAGAACCGATCCAAAATCGAAAACCAATTGTTGCATGGATTGAAATCTGAGCTCGAAAAGTTGGAAAATTTGCGAAGAAAAGAAATCAACAATCGGAGCAATGAAAAACTAAAGAAAGTGACGTCAGATTAATAAATGCATCAAGTTAAAGAAAAAAGAAAAAGAAAAAAGAAGAAAGGAAGGAAAGAAAGAAAGAAGGAAGGAAAACAACAAAAGCAAATGGAAAAATCATCATCATCATCATCATCGTTCATCACCCGAGAGCCTAAAGAAAGGTTTCACCGCCTCGAAGCATTCCCGCCAGTTCTAGAGAGAGAAAGTAGAGAGAGAATTAGAACCGTTGGATGGAGATTCAATGGCTACTCTTATTTTTGCACTGTTGCTTTTGAAGTAATAACCCGTCTACTCTTATATATTTGCCCTCTCTGGTGAGAAGAATGCAGTAAACATACATTAAAATTACGGATTCTATTCATACATGGATAATAGGCCTAGTATAGACTAACCAACTATCCCTAAAATTGTGGCTTGAATCTGATTGCTATGGCTAGAGGTATGATCTATTGCTCCCGGCTTTATTATTGAAATTTCTGAAGTTTCTAAAACTCGGATCAACAAAGAATTGGTGAAAGAGAAATGTTTGATGAGAAAGTACGTGTTCGACACCTCAAAGATCGCGATTCTCAAGGCCAAATTATCGGAAAGCTCCGCCACCGAGAACCCGACTCGCGTAGAACCCGACTCTGCGGTGATCTGGGAATGCTTCTTGGGAGTTTCGAGAGCGAAGAAATTCGGAGGTCATGGTACCATAATACTACTTCTTTAATATCTGTGTTTATTCATGACACGAACATACGGCGGAGGACTTCGCCGCCAGTGCCGGAGAGCTTGGTGGGAAATCAAATTAGAATATTAATGCAATTGTCTACGGAAAGCCTTGCCAACTGAGAAATTTCTTTGATGCTTGCAGGGAATTCTTTTATATTAGAGCTACTAAAATCAAGATTAGTCAAATCCCAACGGAGGAAACCGACTAAAGTAGACAAATATTCAAGTTTTGGACAATTAGAAAGATTGAGATTCCTAAGACTATCCATTTTAGACATGGTACTTAGGAACATATTCAAGATTTTCACAGTTCTTGAAGTTTAATTGTCCGACACTGATTAGATTTTCTATCGACGACAGTAGGTCTCTAAGACTGACGTTGTAACTTTTTTAAAGGCTCTGATATTTGTGGAATGTTCTTCAAATTTGAGCAACCATGAAGATCAAGCTCAAAAAGAGACCTCATTTTAAAAATGTTGGTTGGCAAACTCTCAAGACTTTCACAATTTGATTGGTCAATGTACCTGAGATAAAACCGACACTTAATTGATGAGGAGGCCACTTCTTTTATTGTCGTCCCATGAATATCTACCACTATAATTTTCAATGGAAGCACTAGAAATGTCTCAAGAACGGAACAGCCGCCAAATTCAAGATATTAGAGGGAATTCAACATATTTATATTGCTTGGAAGATTTGCAAGCCTTGTGCAGTTATTGAGAGACAATTTAGAAAGATTATTGACAGAATCAATTGATGAAGACAAGGACATTATTCCAGTGTCGCTTAAATCTGAAGTTACTAGGCTTCTACTTATAATTATTGGCGGCAGAGCATCGAGACTAGAACAACCTCGGAGAGTAAGATATCTAGGTGACGACGTAACAATTCCATTTGGAATACTCTGAAGCTTGAAGCAGTTGCTGAGATTGACATTAATAAGCTCATTAAGATTTAGCAGAATATGCAAAGGAACTTGAAGCAAAACTTGCGCAAGATTCAAGATTTATTCGCTCGAGATTTGGAGCACAAGAGAGATCTGGAATTTGAGTGAGGTGAAAAGAGCGGCCCAGATCAATGCCTCTTAACTTGTTAAGGTCCTGCAACATAAATGAATGACAATAATAACTAAAATATGCTTATAAATTAGGTTCAATACGCAAATTGAAGGCATATACCTGGACTCCATCCCAAAGTTGCCCTAGCTGACTGTCGGGCATCGTAAGTTCAACAAGATTCTTCGGCTTGAAGTTTGATGGTAAATATTTTAGAGGGTATTCATGCCACTCGAGGTACCTAAGCGAACGAGGAAGATACTGGAGACCTTGAAGGTACCTTTCATTGACATTATCGGAATTGTAAATTTTGAGCAATCTCAAATTATGCATCTTTCTGAAAATTGCAGGTTTCAAGCGTATCTCTTCACCAATTTTGGATAAGTCTAGGAATATTGCTTGAATCTTTGCAGTCCCTCGTCAGATAAGGATCAAGTCTATATGAACATGTAGAGGATACATGAAATTACTTGAGTACTGTAACAATCATGAGGAATTATTAATATGTATCATGAGAAAAATATATATCCTACTATGCTCTCCAAGTTCTTTAGATTCCTGATGAACAATTTCCTGACCTATTTCAACTGTTATTAAAGTTTTCATGTACTCTTTTTTGTTGAAGAAGTTTTTGATTTTTTTTTTTTTTGGGGGCAAAGTTTTGATGTAGTTGCAGTCGGGATGTGTTGCCACCTGCAACCCAGATATTTTTTTCAAGCTTTCATGGCTTTCTGGTTAACATTGGATTCTGAATCCATTAGGGAATAGAACAAGACAAACGCACAACGGCAAAATCGGATAAAAGGGCTACCCAAAAAATTTAATTGAAGAAATGGTTTTCAAAACACCCATTATTTTAACAAGTATAACTTTTGTAAAATTATATGAATAAAATGTCACTTTAGTATTTTTACTAAGTCTCCGTAGTAAATATTTAAAACCTACCTATCACTTACTTCTACCAACATTGTCCCATTACATTAATGCTCAATTAAATAGCATCCTTATCATTTGGAGACATAGAATTAATTCACCTTAACT